>PVKS010001106.1:0-153538 GCA_004027875.1 Aplodontia rufa | reverse complement strand
TTGAAACATTTACGACAGATGCCTCTGGCAGGCGCACCAAACAAACATGTGGAATAAATTATGCATAAGGGTATGGCCTTTGACGAGGCTGGGACAAGAGCAACCGGAAGCTGGAGGATTGTCAGAGCATGCAGGGGGGAAGGGAGGCCAGGGAGCAGGATGGAGGGGTCCTGTCTGAGACTCTTACCCTGGGCCAAGGAAGATACGGTCCAGGCTTTCCACACAGGCCCTCTATGGTTTATCAGAATGTCTGCAGAGAAAGTTCCCTTGGACTTTCATTTGAAAGCACTGAATGACTTAATGACCATTTCAGGGTCAAAAATATAAGGAGTCTAAATATTTGTCTCAGATTTTTCTTAGGGGTTAGGGTTTAGGGGCTCATTGGCCAAGGGAAATATTGGGGCAGAGAAAGGAATTCAATTTGGCAAAGATTCTCATGGTGACAAGTGGAGGTGAAGCTCGAGCCTGGGTCCATTTCTGAACTATTTCTGTTTGTGCTTGTGCCTACAGTCTCTCCTCTTCTGGGTATGTCATGGATGCTCACTGTTAGGGCTGAATTTTGAATCACTGGGGACAATGCTCTCTTCTACACTACTTCATGAACTGAGGAATGACTGGCAGGAGAGAAGCCTGGGTTCTAGGCCAAGCTGAAGGACATTTGGGACAGAGTCAGATTCCTTGGTTCTCAGACCAGTCCCTGAGTCTTCTGATAAAGCAGGCAGCTGGAGGGCTGCTTCAGCTCTGAAATCTTTGATTCTAAGGCATTTATCCCTTCTCTCCTTGAGTTTCTCATATTTGGTAACAAGGACAAGGAAATAGCTGCCTGGCTGAAACATAGTTTACAAAGTAGAATTGTTACGAAAAGCTGCCTCTGACCATTTTATGGACTATTACTTTTATTTTACTTTTAAATTATTGCTTCTGACTCTGGCTCTTCTCTCTCCCATTCACCCCCTCTCCTCTCCCACTCTCTGCCATCTCTCATAGAGTAGCTGCCATTTCTCTCTCCCATTCACCCCCTCTCCTCTCCCACTCTCTGCCATCTCTCATAGAGTAGCTGCCATTTCTCACCCATGGTCCCATCTTCACGGGGACATTCAAACCAGGAGAAAATGCTGTGCAAAGGAGCAGAGATATGGGTGGAGCAAGGGAATTGGGGTGGGGAGGGGCAATCAGTCCTGTTAAATTGTGGGATGCGCATTTTTTTTAATGGTAGTGGAGAACTGGAACTTAGAATTGAATTTCTTAACCTCATTGGTGGAATGCAGCCACATGACTCCACCTACTTGAAGAGACGTCTGGGAAATGGAGTCCTGGACTAGCAGCCTCCAAGCCAGGGCTCCAGACCACCAAAGAAACATTCTCTGCCACAGCATGAAAACACGATGGGAATAAAGCATGATCCCTTTGCCTCTGGGGAAGTGGTGGGAGATGGTTAGTTTGGAAGAGGCTGTAGGTGATTCTGGCTGACTATCACCTCCTGAGAATTGCTATGGTAGGAAATGAGAAAGGAAGGTTAAGAAAAAGGAAAATGCTATCAGGAATAGTGAAAAGCATACATCTATGCTGTCCCCATGGTGTCCCAGCTGGCTAGTTCAGGAGATAAGTCCCCTTCGTTGGAGCATGGAACAGAATTTCCTTCTCTGAACAGAATTTTTTTTTTTTTAAGCACCATCTTTTGTGGCATTGTAGGTTATGTTTTGTGTGGATGCTAAAATTTTTTTCGATGGCCATTATTTACAATTATGTAAGTGATACTGAAGACATTCTTGAGAAAAGTCCTGATAGTAGAGATGAAGTAAAAGTCTCCTTGAACCTCATCTCCTCCCAATGTTGTTTGTCTGCTTAGATAAAAGCACAGCTACTAGTTTGGTTTAGATCTTTCAGGACCTTTTCTTAGGCCTTTTTGATCATGTGTGAATTCATATTTGCTTTGGTTATGGATTTATTTACTCATGTACAGGAGAAAAATCATGGATAAATGGTTTCCTCAAACCATGGTTTCTAAACCTCAAGCCATCACAGGATAATGTAATGAATTCACAGTAATTTTATTAATTTTTAAACATCTTTGAGGGAAGCCCAACAATACTTCACATTAATCAGACACCCCACAATATTACCTTAACAGTGTCAACTTTGGTATTGTGTCTTTCATTGGCATATCTCAATGAAACTGAGTTTGCCATGGTTGTAGCAAAAGAACTGTACAAAATCATTTGGAACAGGAAGCATGAGTGACATCCAGTCTGAGTGCAAGGGTGAGAACCAGGAGAGTGTCCAAGTGTGCATAATCCTATCAGTAAGTCATCAGGGTTGAGAATGAAATGCAAGATTACTATTTATTTCTATTTATATGTATTTTCCCCAATGACTAATAAATTTTTAGTACACAGATACTTAATTACATTATTTGTATTTAACTATTTAATAAGTGGAACTGTGAAGCTTTTCATTTAGCCTGTGGGCACTGCATCAAAATTGCTGAGGCATACAAGGCCTAGTGAACCTGGAAAATTTAGGAATGGCTGCCTATAGAACTTTCTAGGTTCAACATAAATTTGAGAGTAATGCAGACTGTTAAGAGAAGAAAAGCTTAAAAACACAGTGAGTTTCAAAGTTACAGGAATTTATTTTGGGATAGCAACATTCTGTGGCAACCAAACTAGGGGCTGTACCTGCTCCTTGTCTTCCCAGTTACTTGACTCCTGGGCCATAAGAGAGATCTGGTCCAGTATATTCTCTTTCTGTCTCTGTCTTTTGCCCTCTCTTCTCTTTATGTATATGTATACATTTGTGGGGAGGGGGAAGGGGGAGACCCATGGGATGGGAGAAGTAGGGCATTGAGGGTTACTGGTCATGAGTATCCTTTCAAATCCTTAGGACCTTGCTTTACTTAAAATCTCCAGGGTGGCTTGGGTTTCATGGAAAAGGATGCCAGATAAGTGTAGAATGTGTCCGTAAACATCTCTCTGCATGGAGCGTGTGAATGACTCATTCCAAATAGAGACTCCTCCGGTGGCCCAGGCCATCAGAACAAGGGCTCTGGCCCTCTTCAACTGTCAGTCCATTCTCAGCATCAGAAGTTCTGCTAAAATGAGACCTTCTCCTCTGCTCACTGTATACATTTCTACTGGCCTGGGTCTAAATTAAGAAGTTACAAATAAGGAGAACTCTGAGGCTTGAGTTGTGGAAGAGAAGTTAGAGAGACAGGCAGGTCCGCGAAACAAGAATGCGGAGGGGGAGGAGAAGCGGCAAGTGTGGATTTGAAACCGAAGCTGGGCACGTTCAGGATGACATTTCAGACCAGACCCTCACAGCGTCTCAGAAAACTCAAGGCTGGAATCTGCTCAATGATTGGGAACGTTGGAATGGCATGGTTGATGACAGAGGCCAGCACGTACCACTGGGATGCCCGATGTTAGCCACTATTGAGTTGCAGTTAGGACCTTTCTTGTTGCAGTTTAAATGATTTTTCCATATATGGCCTGAAACATGTAAATTAAATTTGTCTTTTGCTGTCAGTGCCGAGATATTTTTTTCACTCCCCTAGAATTCAGTGGAAGCACACACAAGCCCTTCAGGTTCCCTGCTCTTTCCCTC
Organism: Aplodontia rufa; assembly: GCA_004027875.1. Taxonomy (NCBI): domain Eukaryota; kingdom Metazoa; phylum Chordata; class Mammalia; order Rodentia; family Aplodontiidae; genus Aplodontia; species Aplodontia rufa. The sequence continues at coordinate 149,935 of PVKS010001106.1, read as the reverse complement.
TTAATGTGCCTTCTAGAAACTCAAAAGTGCTGGTTGGAAAAGTCCTCTAGAGTTAAAATGTGTTTGGGTTCCATGTGATTCTTTTGACATGATGGAAAAAAAGATTTTTCAAACAAATCATTGGGATTGTCCTTTTGTGGATGGAGAAGAAGAGGTCTTGAGACTGTCTTTTTGACAATTACCCAAGCAAGATGGAGCTTCAGGAACCTTCCTCTCCATCGTGGCCAGGTTCTGCTTGGCTGTGCTCTAGCTGCTGAGAAGGGTTATCACTCCAAGTGTCTGCAGCCCCATCACTATAGACTTTATTCTTCCTGAACATTAACTTTCATAAAGAACAGGTAACTGGGAAGAAAAAGAAAAATTGTTCCTTAATTTAGAATCTTCCAGATACAGACCCTGAGCCAATGATTCATGTATGGAATTTGTTTAGGAGATGGAAACACCATGGGTAGAATGAGGCAATGAGAAATATGGGAAAACAGCCAATGAAGGGTGTCTTGTCAGTCAGGTCACCCCCGTGGGCAATTGGGACTTACCTCCACTGCAGACTCCTCTACCTGATTGATGTACAGTGTACGCTTTAGAATGTTATTGCCTCGGGGTGAGTGTTTTTGTTTCTTCTGGTATAACAAATACCTTAGATTTGGTAATTTATAAGCAACAGAAATTAATTTCTCAGAGGCCTGGAGTCTGAGAAGTCCAAGATCAGGGTGCCAGTAGATCTGGTGTCTGTGAAGGTTGCTCTCTGCCCCTCAAATGGGGTCTGTTGTTGTGCTTTTGCGTGCGGAAAGAAGCAAGGTGAAAAAGCACTAGAATGATCCTTTCCATTTTATTTATAAGAGTACTAATCCATTCCTGAGGATGGAGCCCTCATGACTTAATCACTTCCTCAAGGTCCTCACCCCTTCCTTCAAGCACCTTGGGATTTCAATTCCAACATTCAGACCATAGCAATGAGAGAGCTGGCACATCAGCGCCTGTCAGTTGTATTAAGGGCAGCTCAAAGTGTGTGTGTGTGTGTGTGTGAATTCTCCTGCACTTCTGGTCTGTCTTGAGCATACACGTGGCAGAGAAGGCTCAGGCCACCAAAAAGGCCTCAGACCAAGAAATACATATGCTTGGTAGTTGGGAATTGGATTTCAAATTAGAGTGGTAAGCATCTGTGGATCCAGGGCAGATGGTGACAGAATCAAGTGCCCCCACATCTTGAAGTGCATGAGTCAAGGTCTAGTCAGAAAAGCAGAAATCTGTGAATTCAGCAGAGGGAATTTGATTCAGGGAGGTAGTAAGGAAGGTGTCAGAAGGACTCACAAGTTACAGAGACAAGCAGTAGCAGGAAGTTAGGGTCTAAGCAAGGAGGTGGCATTACTGAGCTCAGGGCCGGGGGCACGTGGTGTGAATCATGGCAGAAAGGGCATGGTAGAAGATGGGACAGGCAAGGAAAGGGCAGAGCAGAAGGTGGTGGAAGTATGCACAAAGCAGAGAGAGAGAGGGGAAATACTCTGGCTCATCCTTTTCACTTGCAAACCTTGGCCCAGGAACTCCCATTGGCTGAGACCCAGCTGAGAAAGGAGTATGGGGATTATATCTCCAGAGATTATTCGCCTGTATCATATATGAGAGCAAGATGGTGCCAGATCTTAGAGCAAACAGGAGCATGAACGGTGCCAATCATAATCTTCCAACTACTGTAAACATATGCCTTCACCTCCGATTCCTTTTCTCTACCTCTGCACAATGGTTTTGGTTTTGCAATTTCCAAAGCAGTTTCTGGGAATTTATATAGAATTTGGGTGAACTACATTTTAGGAAGGGATAAATGATAAAATGGTAACATAAGCCATTGAGCCTTATTTAGCCCTTTTATGAAGCATCCTCATCCTCTTTGTGTTCCTGAGGAGCAGTAGGACTTTAGATCCGTTATCTTGATGGTGTGAAGTCATTGAGGGAGTATCAGTTCTTCCAATATGCCCTTTAACTCTTCTCCCGTACTTGGGCTTGCCAAGATTTGATATTTTGCTATTTCTGGGAGGTAGATATATTGTGCAGAATATATGTAAGAGCCTGGAGCACATTTGAGTTCTTTTTCTCTCTGAGGGTATTGCCATTTAAACATGTTTGCTTTTATCATTTTCATGAATCCAAATGCCAACATTTAGAAATAGCAATTTGAATCTGTGCTGAGCTTGGGCCCTCCCTGCCTTCACCCCTGGACTACCCATGTGTTCCTCATTTACTCTTTCAGCCTTCCTGGAATGAGGTATGTCCCTGTAGTCCCCTGTTCTTTCAGAAGGGTAGCCCAAGTGAAAGTGTCACAAAGTCAAGAGGAAAGCTGAAGACAGTGTCCAGTTCCCTGGGTCACTTCTTTGGAGTTGGGTTCACTTACTAATTGACTATTCATAATATGCTCAGGAACCCATAGCGTCTCTCTCTCTCTGCCTATCCCTCTCTCTGCCCCTCCCTCTCTCTCTCCATGATATTCAAAGTCAGATCAATAGGTATGTTTCATAATCCTACTGTTACTGGAGACTGGAGTCCTAAGTCAATCCCCAACAAACCAGGTCTGATGCTTGTCCCCAGAATCAAACAGAAAAGGTAGCGGTGAAGACCAGGAAAGGAAACATCAATCAATATGGCTGTGTTGGGAAAGCAAAGTGAGATCCAGCATCCCAGCTCTGTAGGCTGCTGATATGAGCTTTAGGTTTAAATAGAGCAAGAATTGACGGAGGCTGGGAGAGTAAGCAGTCTGGGTCAAACTGTGGTTTGCTTGATGATTCTCTCAGTTCATTCTATGAAGTGATTCCAGAGAAGTCCTCATCACATACTGAGCTTCTCAGGATGCAGGATGTTTACCTATCAGAAGTTGTGACCCTGGAGCGGGGTGATGACTGAAGGCTTCTAGGCACCACTCCAAGGGTCTGAGTCTGTAAAAACTGATGTCAAGTGTCCCTGAATATCTTCCCTCAATCTTGAAGGGAGGTGAGATAGACTAGGTACATTTAGGGTTAATAAACCTTGTGTTACTAGGTGTTAGAAGAACACTGCTGAAAGGATTAACATGCCCGTAGGCAGGGCTGAGCAGGGACCTGACCCAAAGTTTAAGATAATAAAGGGATTACACACAAAATGAAGACAGAGTCAAGTTTTATCCTGCATTTAGATACTCATTGGGCATCTGGAGGCCTAAGAAGTCATTGCTTTTAGCAAAAGCAGCTTCTTTAAGTCTCACTAGACTATGAGACACTTTTGTTCCGTGAAGGTCAGATCTGGAAAATGGGGTCAGTGAAGGGGCGAATATTACCAGCCAGAGAGGTCGGTCTCTTCCTGAGAGATGTAAGAAGAGGGACTTGGTAATTTTGTGTCTAGAATTTTAGGGCCTCATTTACTTCAGGAAAGGAGGCCATCCTTGATTTAACTTGTTTTTCACACCTGTAGCCTCTTTATATCAGACCTTCTTCAAGGTCTCAAACAAACTTCCTTGAGGCCTATTATTTCTGGTTTTTATTTTATTTATTTAGTGTGTGTGTGTGTGTGTGTGTGCGTGTGTTTCCTTTTGAGCTGAAATCCCTGAGGGGTGGTTAAGGAGAATCCTTTGAAATGCAATTCCACGGCTTCTGGGCGATCTGAACATTCATTTTCTCTAACCAATGAGCATTGGCTTGTCCTCCAAATAGGTGGAGGTGGGATGGGTAGAAATAGTACCCCAGGCCTTGACCTGTGACTGAGATATTTGCAAACTCCCCATATATTCCTCATGCCTGTTGTTTCCCACTGCACAAAAACTGGTTATAGCACAGTCTGAACTAAGCACTGGCTTTTGCAAGGAGGCATCTCTTTTTACTCATAGATTGTCCGATATCAGTTCCTCATCTAGGGAGCTGGTGCCGTTGCCACATCCAGTTTTTTGTATCATTATTTTATTTATGCATTGTCTAGGGCCTGTGGGCCTGTATTGGTTTCCATGATTCCTTTGGCCCATTTATATGACCGTGATGGGACATATACATAACCTTGGAAAAAGTTAGTATGCACGCAGGGCCAAGAAATCCTCATCAGAGGCCTGGAGTTTGTCCACCTCTGGGTCCATTGGATCCAGCTTTGATAATTCCCTAGGAAGGCCAGACGTGGTGATGTTAAGTTGGCTATAGAGATTTGACGTCCAATTCATTTTTATTATAATGTTGCATGGTCTACCAGCCAACTTACATAAATTTTATCCAGGATTTGGGCATCTGCATTGAGTTTAGAGAATTTGTGGTAGGAAGTTTGCCCTGGAAATGTACTCAGCCGAATACTTATACTCCTTAGCATGGAATGACTCCCATCCAAGAATTTCAGTGAGCTTGTCCATAAACATGAATGAATTAATCCTCCCAACACCACTACATACTCTTTTCCAGCTGGATTATTTTAAGGGAAATGACCAGCCCAGGGGTCTATATTGAATAGTCAAAGAGTGTGCTTACCTCCAGAGAGCCTGGACTCCAGGATGAATGGAGCCTGGGCTACTCTACCTTTCTACCACCAGTGTTTGAGTATCATTGGGATCAGCAGTAGGCATTATAACTTAGGGGATCTGGCCACCTTGACCTTGACAATATTTAATTTCATAGTATTAAATAACTTACTGTTAGGTTGATCTCAGGTGGCTGAGTGGGGGGCAGGGGATCAGGCAGTGAAAGAACAACCAATGAGACACTAACAGACAAGCCCCAATGGGGTCTCGCAATCACCAGATGATTGATGGAGTCACCAGCCAATCCTCGAGGGATAAGACCCCCAAATTTACTCTGCCCACCCCAAACTATAAAATCACTACCCAGCCCGGGCCCTGTGCCACTTGCTCTGCCCACCCTCACTCTAGCGGAACTGTAAATCTGGCCCAAGAGTCACTGCTCCCAATAAAAAGGTTTCGCTCAGCTGATTTTAGACCTGACTCCTTTTCGAACATCCGCGCCTGAACATTTGGTGCCAAACACCTGTGTTTTTCTGATTTTTTACACTTACTTTTTGGAGTATAAAAGTAGCATGTGTTGAGTGTAGAAAATCTAAAAAAGAAAGTAAAGTATAAAGAAGAAACCTAAATAATCTATTATTTTAATTTCTAGAAAAACTATTATAAACTCCGTTTTAATGTATATTGTCACATTGTTATAAAACCATAGTATATACTTAATTTTGGGGTAGTGATTTTTTACTTCATCTCAAAAGTTCTCAACCTTAAATAACATTCATTTAGTGTCATTCACAGCATGATCATTTCAATAACTATATAGTAATTCATCATACGGATATGGTGTAGCTTCCTTAGTTCTTACTCTATTATTGAACACGTGATGAACACACTTGTGTTTATTGATTTTTTTCTGAATTTCAGGCTATTTTAGGATAAATAAATGCATATAATAGATTACTAGAGCTGGAGTTCTTTATTCATTCCCTGGGCTTCTGATTGTACATGCTTTTTTGCTGGGCTGAAAGAACTATAATGGATGTGACCCTTGACATGTGACTGGTATGCAGAGGCAGCTTTCATGTGATCACCTCTTTTGTCACTACTCATGTACTAGTACTCTCCCATTGACTCAGGTGCCCCTTCTTGAGAGCAGGAGGCTGGTTGCTGTTCTTGTGTGCGTGATGGGGGAAGAGAAGATGTTCCGGAGCATAGGTGAGTCACTATCTTAGGCGTCCAGTTCTGGCCAGGGCACTACTTACCTCATCCTGGGAATGGGTGGATCACTTGTATCAAATCCTGGAACTTTCCATGTCTTCCAACCCCATCACTAATGTGGAAAAATGATTCTGGAGCAATGGATGTATCATGAATGCTTCTCCATTGAAGATATTTCATCAGTTGAGCTAAGGCCAGGTTTTGGCAGGGGAATCGGTGGGACAAATCGTGAGCTGTGGTTTTAGCTCCAAGGAAATATGTCCCTATTGGTAAATGAGCATCCAAAAATGTATGAAACTGTTCTTGATAATTTTGACTTCTGGAAACAATTTAGAGGACAAGTAGGGTCAGTCTGACTTCCCAGAAAGGGAAAGTTGTTCTTGTTTTCAATGCTGTTTTTTTTTCAGCTTCATAACATGTACACACAAACAGTGCTGACCAATGGAAAGTATTATTAATCCACAGAAGAACACTTGATAAATGCTTTAATATGATGTTCTTTGCTTTGGTACCATTTTCCATTTAATAGTGAATTCTTTATTGATAGTCATGTCATCTTTCTGTAGTCCTAGGGTGTTCCTTTGACACCCTCTTTATGAATCATAAAAATGTGGTATTAACCTAAAACTGATCTAAGAGTGCTCCTTGAATTTGGGATACATTTTGTGCATTTTCCTAACTTTGTTTTTGCAATCATACATAGTTCAGGATATATGATTTAGCAACTATTTATGCTGTGACTCTAAACTGGGTGCCTTTGAAATTTTGAAAATGTAAGTTCTTAGTCAGAGCTAAAATCAGTATAAAGCAACCTCATTACAAAGGAAGATGATGAAGAAGGAGGAAGAAGGAGGAGGAGAAAAATAAAGATAAAGAATGGAGGTGGGAAATAGAAGAAAGGACAATGACAATTACACATGGATAATAAGGAGCATCATATTAAAATCCAATTCTCAATATTTTTTAGCTTTTGTCCCATAAATGGAGTGTTCCAGGCTATTTGAAGCTCTTTGGAGACCCAGATAGGAAGCAAAGCTGGTAGCAATTCCTAGCTTGTCAGACTTGATGTTTGGTTGATGTTTCTTGGACTTGGTATATGACTCACCATGCCCTTAGCTCCAGGTTCCTTGCTTATCTGTTCTTGTTTAATGCGAATTTGGAGAACAGAAAGAGGAGTGGGTTTCTATCCAAGGTTCCTTTTTGATCTTCCTTTAGACTTAGACTGAGATGTATAAATAGAGATTAGGGACTAATATGAATTTAGCTAAAATGATTCAAGCATTTGTCAAATGAAGATCACTCTGGAGTAATCTGATAGAGTGACAGATAATCTACTTGTGGGAGAGTGAAACGAATGGACTAGGCCTTTAAATGGTTGAAAGTATTAAGAGAACATGGCAGGTCTAAGTAGGGAGGTTCCTCCAAATCACTGCTCTGGACCAGATCTGGATATTGGATTTTGTTTCCTCCAATTTTGACATCTCTCCTCTGTCTCCTTTCTCTGGCAGAACTGGGAGCTGGCAGACAGAGGGAGGGCCAGAGATGGATCACCAGGAAAATGTGATTAGTGTTTTTCATCCAGCTGAGCCCGTAGGGGAAAGGTGGAGATGGAAAGACACCCTCCGCCTCAGCCCATAAGGATTCAAGATTCAGTCTGGGCTTTCCTTGTTTTGGAGCTGGCAGAAGAATTTTCTGACTTGAAATCTAGAAGGAAGTTGGGCTGCCAGTTTGAGTCACTCCATAGGGGCCGTGGAAACAACAGCTCCATAAACAAGCTGGGAGTTCCCAATTCCTAAGGGCCAATATGTGTCATCTTCCCTTTCTTCCAGGAGGATCCATAAGCCTCTCTGTGCCGACCCCTCTTGGCCATTTAATTCATGAGTTGTCACAACATTGGTGATAATTTTGGCTCACAGGATAGATGGGACTTAGCATTTTTCTTGGCCACCTGATAGAGTTTCCCCAAATAGGAACCATGTCTTAAACTTCTGCTTTCTGGAAGGAAAGAAATGTTTAAAGTACTCTGAGGCCCAGAGAGACCTTAAAACACTAAAGTTTATCTCATATCTATATCTGTGGATTATAAACTATATGTTAAAAAAGTAAAACAATAAGACATGCATGTGCTTCACTCTTGAAAGACCCCAGTTGTCTAAGCCAAAAACCTTGTTGGGTTGCAAATTGCTCCTTTCCTCTTATCTTCCATACCTAATAAACTACACGTCTGCCGGGGTCAATCTGCCTGACGTCTCTTGGGTGTATTCTTGCCTCTTCTCTGAGTTCAGGCTCTCCTCGTCTTTTACCCAGATTGCTTCAGTGGCTCTTAACTGGTCTCTTCACATTTTGTCAGACCCTATCCAGCCATTCTCCATGCTGGGTCTGAGGTTCACCTAGAAACCAGATCTGATAGTGACATTCCCTTACTTAAAACCCTCTAATGTGGCTGGTCACAGACATGCTTAGAGCAGGATTTGGCCTTCAGGACCCCTAGACAGCCTAACCTGTCAAGAAAACTGGTTCTGCAATTTTGTTTGATTCACAGGTACATTTTTAGGCTACTTGATTTTAAGGAATACCCAAAGGAAGGTCTTGGAATATAACAAAACATAGGGAGAACCCTGAATTAGTCTATCTGCATTCATTGATTGTGGGCACATTTTTTAAAAAGTTACCACATGGCTGAAAGGGAGCAGTTTAACATTTTTGAAATGTACAGACACTGCCTGGATTCTCTAAATTTCAAAAGAGTTTGAGCGTTCAAAAGAAGAACAGGTTTTGGGGAACTGGTCAATAAATTAAAGTTCCCTACACAAGTAAGATTTGCAACTTCTATTACCTGGGCCTCAGTTTATTTTCCTTTTTCAGTAAATAGAACTGATAAGAACATGACCCTGACTTCCCGATTTTCTACATTTGCCTGTGGTTACATTTACTCTAAGAATCTGAACTTCCACCTACCCATCAGCCTACGTATGATGACTGTGGCCTGGCTATGTGCCATTTCTTTTCCCATAGGCCTATATAAGTAAAGCTGTCACAGTACTTTAGACCACAAGTCTTACCTTGTTTTCATCTTTGAAGGCAAATGTGAAAGGCATTTGGCAAGAAAATTGTAGCTCCTGTTTACTGCTTCCACTCTCTGAGCCTCCCCCTCACAACCCACACTGATAATTCTGTTTATGCAAGGCACCCTAGAACCCCAAGCTGTTCTTTTGGAAAAGAAGGGATGCAAAGTGATTCTTATTGCTGGGTAAACTATTCACAAAAGAGTTACATGCTCTCACCATCTCTGCCCTGCATCACCACAGGGGAGAGACCCGAATACCCCTTTCTCTTTGGAAACCTGATTGCACCATTAGTGTCCTTGGTGTAGCAGCCATCTCCCTGTGGCAATCACCTGTTACCAACTCGCCTTTCTGAAAGCAAACCCACTATTCTCTTGGACTTTCATGGAGGTCTTCCTGCCTCCATAGAAAACTGTTATTTCCATTATTCTTACTTTCAGCTTTTCCTCCTCCTCCTCCTCCTTCTCCTCCTCCTCCTCCTCCTTCTTTTTCTTCTTCTTTTTTAAGAAAGAAGGGGCAGAAAGGGAGAGAGAAATAGAGAAGCAATTTTTATTTGGGTTTTCATGTGACTTTCATTCCTCGGACACTTGGTTGTGTATGTGCTGTTGGGGTTTGAACTTGCGCACTTTCACATGCCAGGCAAGCGCCGTAACCACCGAGCCACCACTCCAGCCTTTTTCTTCCTTCTTAATAGCCTTTTTCACTCACCAGCCTCTTACCTGTTATTTCCCCTGTTATGGAATCTTCACCTCCAGCTACCCAGCTTGGCTCACTCAGCATAAAGCACGTCCAAGGCTCTGCTCTCTAGCTTTTTTTTTATCACTTTTATAATGCTTCCAATTCTTTTTTTAAATTTTTTATTAGAAGTATATAGAGATACAATTGAGGGGGAAACATTATCAAACCAACAGTAATCAATGTATATATACTTTGTTATCCAGGGGTAATGCCAAAACATGGATGACCACCTTGGGTTTCACCTGTTCTTACTATAATCCTGGACCCTCATCTCACCCCTATCCATTTTCTTTTGCAGTTTAATTCTTGGTCCTATGACCTTCTGGGCCAAGATGCTCCTTGTTCATATGGAACATTTGGGTGGGGGGGGGTGTGAGTTCTGGCTGTCTGTCAAGGGCACCTTCTCCACCCCATGGAGGTTCAGGCAGACTCAGGATTTTTCAAAGTCAGATCACTCCACTAGTGAGGAGAGGCTAAGGAAGGTTGATGGTAATGGATTCACTCATTTGCTCTCAAAGTGTTTGCAGAAAATAGAAATAGATTCTCAAAGGGATTGGCCGAATTATGAATGACTACAGAGCCACATATGGTAAACAAAAAAATTTGGAGATGGGAAGCTGGGAGGGAGGGGGAAATTCAATACTGGTATATTGTGTACACGTATGAATAGGTAAACTCAAATCTCATGAATATGTATAGCTATAATGCACCAATTATATATGTGGAGAAAAAATCTGGGGTACACCCAATGGGTGAGGATGCTAGGAAGGAGCTTCGTGCCCTTTCCCATGGGTTACCTGGCAGGCCTAGAACAAATAGAACGGGAGTCTGGCCCAGTGTTTGACCCTCTTTTGGTTGTTGAGTAGTGAAGAGGGGTATTTGAAAGGAGTTGAAATTAGAAATATTTTGGGAAAAGGGAGAAGGGGAAGGTACCGCCTTTCCTCTTAAAGGCATAATCTGGAACTTGGTCATCTAACTGCTACCCATAACCTGTAAGGAAGCACTTAGGGTAATTACTCCTAATGGAAAGGAGGCTGGAGTGTACAGATTTTATTCTAGATAGCTATGAACCTAGCCAAAAACAGAAGCTCTAACACCGTGGGAGTGGAAATCGGTATTGGGGAACAACCAGCAATCTTTGAGGGGAACAATACACTTCATTGATTTAGTTAATCATATATTAAGTATGGCACAAAGTGGAGATTTGGGGGGATTTGCCAATGATCTCAGGTGACATTTTATGTACCAAATACTGCTTAGAGCTATGGATGTAAATGTGAATAAGACACATTTGCTTTCACCAAGCTTACAGTCTATGAAAAAGACAGGTATTAAAGGGAAAATGATTATTTATTGTCATTTTATTCAGTGACACAAATGGTATAACAGGAGAAACTAGCCTAGTCCTAAGGGCTGAGGATGGCTTTCCTGGTGAATCAATGTTAAACTAATACTTGACAGTTGAATAGAAGCTGATGAAGCAAAGAAAAGGGAAGAGCTGGTACTAATTTACAGGTTCTGTGTGCCCTACTAAGTGTTAGGCCCTGTTGGGTGCACCCTTAATCTTTACAACATGGGACTTCACAACATAGCTCTAAGGTACAGATGAGGAAATTGTTTAAGTGGTGTATCTAACATCACAGGCCATGAGGTGGTAGAGCCTGGATGGACACTTAGACTGATGCCAGGCTCCTTTCCTGAGCTTCTCTGCTGTGTCACTGTGAGCTCGAAGCATGCTTTGCAGGTCCAGGAGGTGAAAGGATGCCTCTGTCAGGGACTGTGGAGTTGGGAGAGTGCCTCCAGATGTAGCTAAAGGTCAAGGGGGAGCCAGATCATGCACAGCTTTGCAGGACTGACTACGAGTTTGACCTTTCTTCAATGAATGGAAAGTTATGAATGGAAAGTTACTGAAGGATTTGAAAAACAGGGACACTGCATGATCAGATTTGTATTTGAAAGTGCTCTGTGGAGCAATACAATGCTATGTTCTGGGACATCGGCAGGAATTCCTTCAGCAGATGATGAGAGTATCTTCTAGAACAAGGAAGTAGGAAGGTTATTTACAGGCCAGAGTTCACTGAGTTTTGCTAGGAGAAGGGGAAAGGACCGTGTGTAGGTGTCTAGTGTAAGCAGCTGGTCGGTGGTGATTTTATTTACTGAGGTAAGGATCCTGGAAAAGAAACAGCATGAGGGAAATATCGTGAGTTCATCTTTGGACATGTCAAATTGAGTGTTTATATAATATCCACTTGGACAAGGCATTTAGGCATTTGGGTCCAGAGCTCAGAAGTCTGGGCCAGAGATGTAAATTTGGAGTTGAGATGGTGTTAGAAACATGAGAGTGGACAAATTACGATGTCTTGTCTATCAACAACTATCTTATTATTTAGAATGTCTCATTTAGAATAAAACGGACACATGACAGTTTATCAGAGTCAAATAGAGTGGTGCAAATTCCGTAAAGTCTGTGTGTCCATAGGAAGGAGAGGCCAGTGGGAAACTCGGGAGGCTGGAAGTATTGGAAATGTTTCCAAGATAAGCCCAGAAAATAGGTGGGATTTGGATAATTGGATTGAGGTTCTGGAAGATTGATTGAGCATCCTCTGGGGGTAAAAGCTGAGAGCACATTGGATCTGTGGAGGACTTCAGAACCCTGCATTGGCTCAGAAGGCTTGCTTCAGTCACTTCCTAAATGGGTCACATTGACTTCTATAAAGGATACTTTGGGTTTTCACCCATTCTGCATAATTCACAATGGTGGAGGCTTTAAAGATTGAATTATAAATTTTAAGTTTATGCAAATTTGACAAGCAGAATTGTTATATAAAATTCAAAACTCAGAGTGGATAAGTCATTATCCCATGGTCACCTGACTGGCAAATGCCTAAACTGGGTGTAGATCCCTGGACTTCCAATTTAGATGAATTAGCATGTCTGTGGTTCAAAGATTCCATGTTCTTGGGTGAGTTGTTTTTTTTAACCTTTCCCATTCTCAAGTTCCTTATATGGAATTTAGAAGATAATACCATTAACTCAAATATCAAGTATTTCTTGAATGCGTCAGGTGCTAGACCATGAGATTATAGCCATGAACAAAGCAAACTCTATTTTCAAGAAGTTCTCATGGTGGGAGGACATACATGGCATATGATATGTCAGAGGTTAATATCTACTCAGAAGAAAGAGGAAGTAGAATAAGGGGAAGGTCTCTGATAAGTAAAATGAAAATAAAAGCAAACAGTATAGATATCTGAGGAAAGAACATACAGGCAGAGAATCTAGTATGTGCAAAGGCCCAGAGGCAGGTATCTTCTTTGTGTTTGAGGAACAATCAGGAGGGTGGTGTGACGGGAACAGAAGGAGGAAAAGGGGTAGGGAGAGGGGATGGTGCCGTAGAATAGCTGGAGACAGGATCACGTGTGGTCTCATCAACCACAGTCAGAACTTTGAATTTTGTTTTGAGGAGGACAGCTATGTTAGAGTTTTAAACAGAGGCATGAGGGATTATATTTGTCCTATTGACAAAATATCTGTGAGAGGCAAATGAGGTAACATGTACGAAGTTGCTTTATGAACTCGGAAGTTAGGATAAAGAATATTTCCAGGATGGTATAATTGGCAGTTGTGGAGCTAGCATAGAAGGCACTGCCCTGAACCCCAGGCCACCCTTCTCTGTGTGGCATCCTGACTCTTCCTCAGAAGGGCATGGTGTCAATCTAGAATTAGGCTGAACTCTTAAACAGTGTTAAAGACATTTCTCCTTCTCAAGCTATGAGTCTCATTGTCCTGGCAGTATTTGTCTTTTGGAAGGAGATATGGAAGCTTGTGATCCATCTTAAATAGTAGACAGAAGGGAGCTGGAATAGTCTGAGGCAGTTTGAGCCTGAGCAGTAGAGACTGTCATAAATTAAACACAGGCCTTTTCTGCTCAGGGGTGGACAAGAGAAGCCAAACTATCAGGAATTAAGAGGAAAAAAACAACAGTTACAATAGTATTTGGAGAACTCCATTAATATCTAGTTAGGAAATACAGAGTGGCCAAAAACAACAGAGTTAGAATTTATAGGTGCAGAGTTGTTTGTATAGTATCAGGCATGGGTTAAGGAGATGTAACAGCATGAATTGGGGTACCCAGAAATGACTCTGTATTTGTACCCTCTCTGGAGGACCAGCTTCCATAGATGAGTGCACCTGGGCTAGGGCTGGTCCTGGCCCTGCCTGAGAGTAGACAGCCTCATGGGATACCAGTGGGTGTGTAGGGGAAGCCAAGCGGGGGTTGCTGGCTGCAGAGCCCAGGGATGGAGTCTGGCCTCTTGGACCTTTGCTCTTTTAGATGGGTTGTGCTCAACCTCTTCCTTGTCTTTCTGTACTACTCTCTTCTTTTTCTTTTCCCCCTTCTGCTTCTTACCATGAATAGAAGACATTAACTAACACTTGATTTGCTCTCTATTAAATTTATAATTGTTCATAAAATCACTACCCATGTATCATACACCGAGTCCACCCCCAAAAGAAAACATCATTGTGGATCCTCCATTCCCAATACAATATATGCTATGCGACTATTTTGTAGTCTTCATAAATCATCCACTCTGAGGGAAATAGTGTCATTTTTTTCAATGAAACTTTCTTTTTGGTTCCAACTATAGAAAAACCATAACGATGTACAATCTGTTCATGAAATTATGTTCCTTATCCTAAGGTATGATTTTTTTGGAAGTAACAGACTGGAAATGGTATTCCAATTTTAATTACTTGAATTAGACATATTTTTAAAACCACCTTTCGATCATTGTATTTTTTCAAATAATTCTTGTTATAATTTAAAGTTTCTTTATCCGCAATACTCTCATAATAGAATGTTTGCAGACTCAGAAGTTCTAATTTTTTTTAAAAGGACAGAAAACTTGGGCACAATTGGAAATATGTTTAGGAGATATGTGTCATGTATGTATGCAGGCACGCGTGCGCACACACACACACACACACGCATGCACGCACCAGGCACTTGCTTTTGCTTGAGAGGTTCATCCTGGGGCTTTCCAAGGGCAGAATTAAGTTCAAATGGTGGAAATTTCAGAGACAACAGATTTCAGATTCCTTGGGGAAGAACTTTTTTCTCTGTCAAATCTGCCCACCAACAGAATTGGCTGCATCATAAAGTTCAGTAAAAGGTTGGGCTTTTTTTTTTTCCAGGACTTTGTAAATACCAGAAGCTTCCAATGACAGAGTATTATGAAAAAAGCATTTGTTGATGCCCGCCCATTTGAAAACCCTGCTATTATAAAAAGTAAAGAACAAGCTTCTCTCAGCACATGGGGAATGTGTGAGCTGCTGAGTTGTGAAAGACCGGTTGGCAGAAGCCACATGGATGAAGGAGGGTACAGATTGTAACTGATGACTATGGCAATCTTGATAATGCAAGAGTCAAGAAGGGTCTCAGACGTTTATGTATTTCAGCAAGTAGCTAATTCTTGGAAATGTTTAATTGCAATTTTACAAATATTATATGCTAAAGAGTTCCTATTCCCCACTCCCTCTAACCTTTTTACTTTAGGGGAATCTGAGATGGAAAAGTCCAAAAATAGCACTTACCCTTTTTTAGGTCAGATCCTGGGCATTCTGAAGAAGTAATCGTCTATTGTAGTGAGCTCCCCAATTATGGAAGATATCAGACAGATCATAAGTTGCCGCAGAGTTGAGCAGATGATCCCAGAAACACTGAGGAATTTCTGCATTCGGTGGTTAGAAGGAATCCAGTAAGCTGTTTTAAAGTTGCAAACTATTTTGTGCTCACAGGATAATCTAAAGAACAAGCTAACGAATAACCATATCACAAAGACACAGTTTCACCATGAAGAACATTTATCATCATTTCATTCGATTATTTTAAAATCATTATAAATGGAATCGGAGAGTATGTGTGGAGTAGCCCTTTCTTCTGACTCCTTCACCACGATTCCGAATTTGTGTTTACCATTCCCATGACATTTATGTTTATTTACTGCCTCTACATGTGCATAAGTACTATATAATAGTTTTGTGTTTAAAAACTTTATCTAAATTATATCATGCTGTACATATTTTTGCTCAGTCTTGCTGTTCACATATATTCATTTTGATAAATATAGCTCCAGTGAATTCATTTCAACTGAATTAGCATATTCCATATATTAACATACCATCATTTACCCGTTTTCTTCTTTAAGAGCCTGGAAGTTGTTTCCTTGTTTTCTACCACCAGCTCCATAAATACGTATCCTCTTACACATATGTTTTTAGGAGCATTTCAGAAAGAATTTCCCTGGGTATAGAAATACTCTTAGAGTATACATATATTTACAGGATATAATCATATTATTCTCTAAAATGATTGAACTAATTTATGCTCACACCAGCATTGTATGAAAATTCCTATTTTCCACATCCCTGCCAGCTCTTGCTGATAACAGATTTT
Organism: Aplodontia rufa; assembly: GCA_004027875.1. Classification (NCBI taxonomy): domain Eukaryota; kingdom Metazoa; phylum Chordata; class Mammalia; order Rodentia; family Aplodontiidae; genus Aplodontia; species Aplodontia rufa. Next base: position 134,004 of record PVKS010001106.1, on the reverse strand, counting down.
AATTTTTGCCAGTTGATAAATATGAAATGGCATTTCATCATAGTTTTTAAATTTTTGTGAAAGAATTCACTTCCCCATGAATCTTGGAACTATGTGGAATTTATTCCTGTGTATAGAATGCAGTAGGAACCAATCAATGAAGTTTATTGTTTTCTGTAAGATGGTTTTGTTTTGCATTTTCTGGGTTACTGGTAAGAAAAGACATCATTTCCTATGTTTATTGGCCATGTGAACTTTTTAAGCGTTTTATTTTTAAATGAAAGGTTCTATGACAATAGATATACCGATTATAAGAATGAAAGAATACTGTTATTTTGTTACATTTAGAAACATCAATGAAATTGTTAAATTCTGGAAAAATATTACCAAAAGTGATGCAAGATAAAATGTGAGAATAGTAATTAAAAATAGAAAATTCTAAATAATTGTACCTGCAAAAATCCCTGTTTATTCATTGTTCTGTTGAATAGTTTGTCTATTGATTTATAGGAGTTATTTTTTTATTTTTTAAAGGAAGAAGAGAGAGAGAGAGAGTCAATTTTATTTACTTTTTCATCTGGTTTTTGTTTTTCTGACACTTAGCTGTATATGCAGTACTGGAGTTGAAACCCAGGTTCTCATGCATGCCAGGCAAGTGCTCTACTGCTAAGCCACTGCTCCAGCCCTATAGGAGTTCTTTATATATTATGGATACTATCCATTCTTAGTAACATGCATTGAAAGTATCTTCCTCCAGTCTGTGGCTTGTTTTTACTCTGTTGTATCTTAAGATGAATGTTGATATTGTTTCTACTGTTTTTGTTATTTGAGAGAACTTGCTGTAACGTGCATTCTGCTGCAATTCATATGGAACTCTCTATTGATGTATTAGATCAATTTTGCTAATTGTGATTCTCAAATATTCTGCATACCTGTGTGATCAATTTACTGGGTGTGTTGTCTGAAATCTCCCCTATGAGGGAACATTTATGAAAGCTGATCATATACATGCTAGGTCTGAACATACAAATGTGAATATATTTCACAGAATGTGTCCTATAAAAATCGTATTTTCTGACCATTATTCAATTAATGAAGAAATACATTTTTATTGTCACCAAAATTATCCCTATATGTTTGAAGTTGAAACAAAAATTCTTCCAAAAAAAAGTCATGGGCTAAAAATGAAATGGGAAAATAATTGATGTTTAGTGTTTATTTTAGTCAAATATTGAATTATTCCATTTCTCCTGTAGTTCGGTTTTTCATGAATGTTAGTTGTCTATTCATTTAGAACTAGTAGATCAGAATTAGTTCTTTCCTTATTGCAACACCAGTTCAGCCATGCTTTAAGAAAGTGTCACTTAATATATTTTATAAGCATCAGTACATTTTCTGTACTAAGAAGGGTGTCTTCTGCACATCTAGTTTGCTATACTGCCAGAAATGGAAGTGTTTCTTACATTTTCTGTGTAGACAATTCATTTTCTATCAGTATTCACAACTTTGGGTTTTACTTTTCCAATTCTTATACTTCATTTCTTTTTCTTGCCCTAATCCATGGTCAGTGTCTTCAATATGGTGTTGAATAGAAATGTAGGTAGTAGATGTGCTTATTTTATTCCTAGTTTTAAATGGAATGCTTTGACTACTATTTTATCCATAAGTAGGATTTTTGCTATGTTTTCTTTGTTGATAACATTTATCAGATTAAAGGAAGTTCCCATTTGTTTCTATTTTGGTAGACTAATTTATATTAAATTATCAAATGCTTTTTGTGCATTGATTCAAATAACCATGTGGCTTTTCTCCTTTAACCTTGAATGTACTGAAAGAACTTCATTAATTATAACTTCATTATAGTTTCTGAAGTTAAACTTTATGCATATTCCTGATCAAAATCAACTTGGTCATTGAGTACATATTTTAGTATATTGCTATGTTTGCTTTGCTTAAGCTTTATTTAGGATTTTTGCGTCTACATGTATGAGTGAAGTTGACCTAAAGTTTTCCTTTCTCCTGCTATGCATCTGGTTTTGATGCCAAGGTTGTTGGCGCTGCACGGAATGAGCTTGGAGTGTTCCCTATTTTTCTATTTTCTGGAACACATTATAGAAGGGCAGGATTATTTGTTTCTCAAGAGTTTGATAAAACTCATTTCAAAAATGTCTAGGCCAACTGCTGGGTCTTGTGGGTAGATTTTTTAATTCCAGGCTTTTTTGTGAGTGTGATTTTGTGCCACTCAGCTTTTCATTTTCTTTTTGATTCCATATCGTTAAGAGATTCCGTATCTCTTCCCAGGAAAATTTCCACTTTTTGTGTATTTTTAATTTCTTGGTATGAAATTCTTCATTGACTTATCTTTTGAAGTCATTAGCCTTTGCTGTAATTGAATTGATACTGCCTTTGTGATTCCAAATAATTTGTTTCTTTTCTTATTCAAAATCTGGTCAGTATGTGTGTTTATCTATTTTATTAGTCTTTTCAAAAATTGGACTTTGGTTTTATTTATACTTCTTATTGTTTATCTTCATTTAATTTGCTCCATCTCTTCCTTGTGTCGCTTCCTCCTTCTTTCTGTTGCTCTTTGTTGTTGGATGCCATATGTCTTTTGTAATAAAAGTATGCAAATGTCTTTTGAAGCCATGTTCATTTGCTCATGTTCCCCCTTAATTTAACAAATATTTAGGTAACAAGCACTGTTTTAGATACTGAGGATTCATTAGTGACCAAAACAATCATAAAGCCACGCCCACATTTTAAAATTTTTAGTATGAGTTCTTCATTCCATGCATTATTTAGAAGTGTCTCTACATTTCCATTGCTGTGGGTGTGGGGAGATCTGTATCTTGGCTATTTTTAATCGTATTTTGTTTAGAAAATGTGGCATGTCTGATACTGATTTTTTGGGTACTTTTTGGATTTGCTTTGTGACCTGAAATGCAGTTTTTTCTTTTTTGTTGTTGTTGTTGTTGTAAAAGTTCCATGTGTGCTTGAAAAGAATGCCGACCAATGATCTTAAGATTCTTTTCAACTTGGCCATTCAATGATTCCATGTCAAAGTCAAATAACCCTGCCTGATCTGGCATGTTGTTCAAAGTCATAGTTAAAAGGATCTAATTCGTGTTGAGATTGATTCAATAGGCAACGGGGAGTGGTGTTTGGAGTGTGCTTTACTCTAATACAAGGGTTTAATGAGGACCCTTCCCTTCTTCTTCTAGGGAACAGTAGGGCAGAGAATCACAGCATACCAGAAAAATCTGTTTGCGGTTGTCCACAGCCAGCAGCAAGCTAGGGTCTTGAGCAATTATTCAGCAGACATGTAGGTAGCAGTTAAGTGTGTACTGTGTACTGTTCGGAGTGTTTTACAAATGCCACCTCACTAAATCTTCATTGTAGACCTCGACAGAGTTAGCATGATTATCCTCATTTCTCTGATGAGGAAACTGACCACCAAGAGATTAGATGCTAAGGTCTCACAGACAGAAAAAGGCAGAATCAGGGTTGAATTCAGTTCATCTGTGACCCCAGGGACCTTGCTCTCAACTGCTGCATGATGCTGCTTCACAGGAGGGACTCAAATCCTATTAAAAATGCACATTCCCTCATCCCATCATGCAGGGATCAAAATCTCTCCAGAGGCAAGGTTTTGAAATCTGAATTATTCACACATTTTCAAATCTGGTTTTGGAAACCACTGCTTGGCTACTCTCATCATTTTCCAGATGGAGAAACTGAGGCCAGGAGGGAAGGGGTTTTATTAGTTTCTGGCACACGAAGGGAAATCCTAGTTCTCTGAAACTTGCCTGTGTGAGCTCTGTCGGGGATGCTGGGCGTTTAGAAAGTCCAGCACTGCCCTAGAAAGCCTGTCCATCACACACTTGTGAATCTGAATAGCTCATTCTTTCCCAGGGAGAGTCCACTTAGATCTGGTATCTGACCTTCAATTGTTCTACTTCTCTCAACTTCTGTCCTCTACCACTGTCATGTCTATTTGTCTGGTTCTCTCTCCCTTTCTTCAGTGAAGTCTTCTTCTAAAGAATTGAAGCAGAGACCCTGGAAGTTTTGGGGATTAGTGTGGACTGTTAGAATCAATGGTGGAGTATTAGAATCAAGTTGTTATGGTTTAGATATGAGGCATCCCCCCAAACTCCTATGTGAGCCAATGTTCAGAAGTGAAAAGATTAGATTATGAGAACTGAAATCTAATCAGTGAATTGATTCATGGATGTGGATTAATTCATGCATATGGATTAACTGAGTAGTAACTATAGGCGGGTAGGGTGTGACTGGAGGAAGTAGGTAACTGGCTTCGTGCCTTTGAGGTTTGGATATTGTCCATGGTGAGCAGAGCTCTCTCCTTTCAGTCTGTCATGTCCTGAGCTGTTTGCCTTGGCCCAGCCCTTCTGCCATGATGTTCTTACGCACCTTAGGTCTAGAGCTATGGAATAGGTCAACTATAGACTGAACCTCTGAAACCATAGCCAAAATAAAGTTTTCCTCCTCTAAGTTGTTCTTGTCAGGTATTCTGGTCACAGTGATGCAAAAGGTGACTAAAACACAAGTGAATTTGGTTCAAGTCCCATATTTGGTACCTTCAAGCTTTGTCAGATCATGCAAAGAAGCAGAACAGTATCTAACCTGTAGTGTCATTGAGGGAACCAAACGAAAGCATATTGTAAAGTGCTTCATACATGTGACAACATCAACAACACACTTTGATGGAATCTCCATTCCACATCAGGCATGGGTGGAGACTGGGTATGCAGCATGGAATAAAGAGGAAAATCCCTGCCCTCAAGGGGTTTGCCGTCTAGTAGGGAGAAATAAACCACAAAGCCATAAACAAATACAGATGGAATGTATTGATCAGTAATATGGACTATGAGAAAAACAAAGCAAAACTAGAGGGAGAAAGTGAATGGGCTGGTAGGGTGATCAGGAATGTTCTCTCTGAGCAAAGCCTGGATGTAAATGAAGGAGCAAGCAAGGTAATGGTAAGGGAAAGAAACTCCAGGCGGAGGAAGCAGCAAGTTCAGAGGCCCCAGAGCAGAGCAAACTTGTTCAATAAGGAGCACTAAAGAGGCCAGTGTGACTGGGCCAGAGCTGGAGAGGAAGGCAGGAAGGAAAGGAAGCAGGATCCAGGTCATGGAGGCCTCAGATCGCTGGAGGACTTTGGATGTACTCTGAATACTCTGAATGAGAAGAGAAGTCATTTGGGGCTCTGAGTGGAGGATGCCGTGCTTTGACTGACATCACTGGTGTTTTCTTCAGTTGCTGGTGGAGACTAGATTATGTCGGCAAGGTCTGAGCGGGGAGCCAGCAGCAGGCTGGTGCTGTGGTTCAATGGGAGATGTCAGTGGCCTGAACGACGGTAGTAGGCATGGAGAAAGTGAATAAGGTTCAGATTCTGACTACATTTCCCAGGCAAATCCCTCCATATTTGTTGATGAAGTGAGCATAGATATGATGAAGGAAAGTTGAGAATGATACCAAGATTTTGGGTTGCACAATTGCAGAGTGAAGGAGGGAGAAATCAAGTGAATAACTGTGAACGTGTTTGAGACGCCTGCTACACGATCGTGTGACGATAAGGAGACGTCTACTCCAGGGAAGGTCCAAGTGGATTTGGCATTTAGGTGATTTAGGTGATTTTTCAACCATGAGATTCTTCTAATTCACCAAATGGATAAATACAGAAAGAAGAGAGAGAGAAGACCCGGGTCTGTCTAAAGTTAGGAACCAAGGTGTTTTTGGAGAACCCAGCAAAGTGACTGAGAAGAAGTGACGAGTGTGAGAAGAAGAAAACCGGGAAAAAGTGGAGTCGCAGGGGGTCATCTGAGGGAAGGCCTCAGGAAGGATTCCTGAATGGCCCCCATTGTTGCTCATAGAAGAGGGCTCCACGGTGCACTTCATGCTCAGAAGTGCATTACTTCCTCCTCTGTCTGAGCTATGTATGCCCTCGCGCCATCTGCTCATGTCCTTCCAGCCTGGGAATGGGGCACGGGGATAGCTCTTTTGCCATCACCTGCAGATCTCCAAGGCTGTTGGCATCTCACTGCAAAAACTGCCAGCTCTGATGCCTGGTTCTTACAGTAAAACTGCAGAGCTGGAACATGACATTCCAGGCTGGGAGCTGCTGCCAGGACCTGAGCTTAGACTCTTGGTTACTCTCCGAGCCTGAACATGGCCTAAATCCAGGCCTGAATGTGGAATCCTTGAGTCCATTCCATAGAAGAGGGGCTTATGTGGACTCAAAAATCTGTGACAACATAAATTCAGGAATGTATACATATCTTTGAACTTAGCATTCATTCCTAACCTGGCTTCAATGAAGTGACAAGTTAGTCGCTTAAAAAGCACAACTGTTTTATGTTACAAATATCTAGCTTAAACACAGCCTATGTCCCTTGAATACCTTACACAAAGAACATAAGAAAGATGAGAACCTAGGAATTGTCCTTGGTTCTTTTTATTTCTTCATACATATTCCACAGTTAAGGTACCTGATTCTACTACTAAAATATATTTCTGATGCAAATACATTTCACCCAGTCCACTACTACAAGCCTAGTCCAAAACTCTATCAATTCTTGGGTGAGTTATTGCTAACACCAGCTGACTGCTCTGATGGGTGCCTCATTCCCTATTATAGGCTCCATGCTTTAGCTGGAGTGAGAGTTTTGAAGTGTACATGAGACCATGTCACTTATCCTCTTAATATCCACTAGCGGTTTCTCCATCATGACATATACAGCCCCTTAAAATCCTACTTCCATCCCTCTCTCCCCTCATTCATTCTTTTCCGTCCTTCAAATACATCAGTTTATATCTATTCCAGGGTCTTTGACTTGCTATTCCTTCTTCTGGAAGGTTCCTTCTCAGTGTTCCTTTGGGCTGCCTATTCTCATTTTGTTCTCAGCTGATCATGTCCCAGGGAGGACTTACCGAGCCCGAGATATCGTATGCTCCAGTCTTAGCCTATCCAGTTTGCCCATAATCCACTAAGACCTGAACTGTCTTATTTATTTCTGATCTCTTTATCTATCCTTGAGTATGCAAGCTCCTATAAGGTGGGGACTCTATCAGACTTCTCCTTGCTATATGGCTTCTTTTGTGGGGCAGGACAGAACATTTAGTAGGTAGTCAATAAATAACTGACAATGGTCTGAATTTGTGAAATTATTTTTTATCTTTCCAACTTTCTTTAGGCCTCTGATTTTCATTGGTGTTTATTTTTATGCTCAGGATCAAGTGACTTGGACAGTAAAAGCAGGTAATTCTTTCTGAGCCTATGAGTCAGAAGAGACCTGGAGTAGGGACCTACCTTCCCCAGGCAGAGCTCATGGGTACACTCGACTTCAACCCCCAGCCTGTGTGTTCTCATCAAGTAGTGCCACTCAGCCAGGTGATACTTGGGAGGCTTCAAGTTTCCCTGGGACAGGAGGGAACGCTGCACACCCACACTTTGGAACTCTTGCCCCAGGTTGACTTGGCTGATGCTCCAGCTTGAGCCAGAAGAAGCCAGGCATGGAGCCATGGTGTTTCACCCTGCTGAGGAAGTAGGCTGTCAGGAATCCATGGAGCTGGCCAAGATATGTTAACACAAAGCTGGCCAAGAGCTTTGGCTGCCCTGTTTTCCTCCTGAGATCCAAAGTCAGCAGCAACCAAGGATTCCCTAATTTCAAAGCACCCACTCTTTCGTGGCTTTGTTATATTAAGAGTGTGGTGCTTCAGGGGAATCCTGAATGAGATAATATTGAAGCTGAGAGGTGGATGATTCCAAAGCCATGATTTTTCATGACTTTGAGAGTAGATTTAGACCAGTTTTTGAGACCCCTGTCACCTTACCCTCAGTGTATCAATGTCTCCATCAATCCTATAGGTTCTGTTGAGAAGGTCTCTGTAGAGGGGTAACTTCCTAACTAAGTCCAGGCAGTTGGTTGATCCTCATAGCAGAAATCTTCTGGAGTCACTTTAGATTTGACTTTGCTGTGTTGTGCGTGGTTGTGCAAGGTCTACAGATAGCTGTAAGTGATCTGAGGCGTACGTATCACAGCTAACCTCACTCCCACATTGGGCAGTCAATGTAGAAGTTTGTCTCATGCCGGTATCTTGCACAAGAAATATTTTGCTCCCTTGCTTTGGGAAAGATCATTCCCCCTTAGAAGTATCAGAGAAGGAAAGAAGAATGCAAAATCGGCTTAAGTTCAACAAGCCACTGCTCAAGTGCTTACTAGGAGCCAGACACTGGGCTGTGGATTGAGCAGGTCACATCCTAAGCTGGGCCACAAGGAAGATAGAAGACCATGGTTGGATAGTCATTTCTTTTTTTATTTTTATTTTTTATTTTTGAACAACCATACAAGTTTTTAACAAAATAATATAAAATGCGTATAGATTCTAGATATTACAATTACCCCCAGGAGTGCTCCCCAATTACCCACCCTTATCCCTCCCTTCCCCTTCCCACAACATCTCTAAAAAAGGATTATGTTGTATAGCATTACATCTTATCTGGATTTAACACATGATAATAGACCAACTTTCTCACTGGCCTGGTTCTAGTTCCAACCTCCACAGATGAGTGGAGACAATCGACCATTAGTTCTTTGGGTTAAGCTGATTTTACTCAGCATGATCTCTTCCATAACCATCCATTTACCCTCGAAGGCTGCAATATCATTGTTTCTAATTGCTGTGTAATATTCCATGGTATAAACGTACCACAGTTTTTGGATCCATTCATCCAGTGAGGGACATCTGGGTTCGGATAGTCATTTCTTAAACCTACCCATTGACTTGGGTGCCCCTTGCAGGAATCTACATTCTTCCAGGATCTTTGAAGAGAGGCAGCCAAACTCAGAAATCCTAAGTGGAAGGAAAGGTAAGAGCCAGTGATGAAAGGGAGCCAGCAGCACTGAGAGCTCAGAAGCAGACCTTGGTCACCTTTGATGAGAATGGAAATCACACCTATGAGCTGAGGCCAGGACCACCCACATTTAGAACATCAGGTCTCAGGTTCCCCCAAGAAGGCACCGAAAGCGCTCAATTGCCACCAGTAAAAAGCCTATCTGTGTGATTGACCTCATCTCTCCTTGTTTACTCCTGGACTTTTACTCTAAAATGATCCCTTTCCTTTTGCATTTATTGTCTTGGACTCCTCAATATCTCCTTGCCCCCCTGCACCACCCAATCAGACAAAAATTTTATTCTCCTAATGACATTTTCCCTAAAGTTACCTTGCCTTTGCTACCACTCTCTCCCATTCTCCAGCTACCATTATTCTTGAAATTCCCACTTGGGTGTCCTTCTGCTCCATTTGCCCCTTTAATAACCTTGCAATTTGTTTTCCTCCCCAAATCTTCTGAAACATGTCTCTCTAGAGATCATTAATCACCTTCCTAATCAGTTAACCTTGCCACCTTCACTTTTTTTTTCCTCATTCCTCCTATCATATCTACAAGGCCAGATCACCCTGATCAGGGAAGACTCATATAGAACAGAGGGAAAAGACCCAGGAACTGGCGTGTGGGCCATTTTGGAATGTGGTAGGCAGGAGATGCAGACAATTCCTTGGCATTTGAAAATCTTTGACATTGGAGGGTCACTCCCATGGGTTAGCACTTTTGCCTTAGTGAAGGAACAAGGAAGAAGTTAGGGGCATGCTGGATGCGGATGAGCTGGGTGCCATCCAAGCCCCAATATACTTTGAACCGTTTGCAGAGTGATAAGCAAATCTGGATTAAACTGTCCTGTTGTCCCTTATGTTTGGGTAAACCAGCATGCCTAATTGATATGTTCACCCTTGGGGTTTCAACCCCTTACATCCAGTTCCCAAGGATTTGAGTAGAAACAGATAGGATTAGTTCAGACTTTAAGCTTCCCTTGAAAGGGAGAATAGGAGTCAGGTCTTTATTGAGAGACAGCTGGGGCTTTAAAGCTTGGTTGGAGGAAAATCCTTTGTGATGGTTATAACCATGGTTTTGGACTAATTAAGAAAGCCCTTTGATTAAAGCAGAGAAGGGTGAGCGAGCTTGTTGTCCTGGTTCCAGGACTCTTTTTTAATTTTAATTCAGAAATTTATTTGTTGAACAATCAAACAAGCTTCTAATGAAATAATATATGTATAAATTCTGAAAATTAGATTTACCCCCAAGAGTCCTCCCAATTACCCACCCTTATCCCTCCCCCCCCTCCTTCCCAATTGTGCCAGGACTCTTGTAGTGCTCAGCTGGTCTTTGACCCTTGGGCTTCCATTCAGGACAGGCTTCCTTTCTTTTAGCAATTTCCCAAAGGATTGCATGTTCCAAAGCTATCCCAACTCTCAAAAAAAAAAAAAAGATAAAAATAAAAAAATAAAAAAAAAATTAATGGGCCAGCCCCGCTGCTCAGGCTCTGACTTGAGGTCAAGTTTTGGCAGCTTCCCTACCACAGTTTGTTTCTGGGTTTCATTTTATCCTTCACTTCTGTTCCCCACAAGGTCCTAATCATTGGAATAGGAACCTGGAAGAATAGAGATTGGAGTGATGACTAATACTATTTTTTAATGATCTTGTTGGATTTTACCAGATATCTGTGATGATAATACAACATTTCTTGTAATATGTATCTTCCTTTAGTGTGGTCTTGGGCCAGACAGACCTCCTGTCTGTCTGATTTTTTTTCTTAAGAAAAGCAAGAGGGGGGAGAGAGAGGGAGAGAGAGGGGGGGGAGAGAGAGAGAGAGAGAAAAGCAATTTTTATTTAGTTTTTCATGTGACTTTCATTCCTCAGACACTTGGTTGTGTATGTGGTGTTGGGGTTTGAACTCGTGTACTCGCACATGCCAGGCAAGCACTGTAACTGCCAAGCCAGTGCTCCAGCCCCTCTCCTGCATTTCTTATCAGCAATTCTGTACTTGTTGTACATCCTTAAGAAGGTTTCTCACCATCTCTGTGCCTTGTCCTTCCACATGTTTAACAGAGGTAATCATGCCCCAGAGGGAATGAGAGGATGAATGAGATCATGTCTGCAAGTGTATTAAATTCCTTGGAGAAAGGTACTATAGAAATCCACAGATGTTGGGTATGTGTGCAGCACTCCAAGTTCTTGGGAAACAGGGCCTCGTACACAGGTCACCTTGCCTGCTGCTAGCATTTGGCGTAGAGCCACAACATCCGTAACATGCAGAGGGGACTGGATGTCTCCGGCTCCATGCAGGACCCCAGCTGACCAGCAGCCCTGGACTGATGGATGCTAACTCAATGCGTAGTTTCTTTAACAAGGAAATTGCATGTTTCATTGGAAGCGTGTCCCATGGTCTGCTTCCAGTGTGCAGCTATAATAACTCTTGCTTGCTTTTGTTCATCTTCAACGCGGTGTAAGAATGCAAGAACGTTCATTCATATTTATTTAGCAACTGTTCTGAGCCAGCCACGGGATGCTGTGGTGAGCAGAGCAGATCCTCACAGAAGGGAGAATTCAGTGGAAAGACCAAATGGTTAAGGAGTGTGTAACAGGAAATGCGTATAGTCTTACAGGTAGAGACCATGCTTGTCCCATCATTTGGTAACCTAGCTTAATTCAGTTGGTTAAGCCAACGTTTCTTTGTTCTGTCCATGACAGAAATGCTTAATTCAGTTGGTTCAAATGTTTTTCCACTTTTTCTAGGTGGCCTCCCTCTTTTCCTTCACATTCTCCTGCACACAGCAGTGTGGATCCATCACTCTTTCCCTCCATTCATGTTAGGGTGAGGGTGTGTGAACGCACACCACATGTGCCTTAAGCCTCCTCTGCGATAACTTGGATCTTTGACGTTGGCTGTCAGGAATATTCCTGCACAACATCACATTTTCAGAAACACAAAATGGGGGTTCGAGGTTGCAAAGAAGGCCAAGGCAACGAAGTGGGATGATTGAATTTCTATCGTCCGCACAAGGACAGGCAGTAAGGAGTTTGTATGGGGTTGGTGTTGTAAATTCCAGGAAAACAGTGTTCCTACCACTGTCAACAAGTCCGCCTGCCCAAAGGGCAGCTGGTGATATCAGGAGAGCTGTCTGTTGCCAGGATTTGGTGATGAAGGCAAGTAAGCAAATGACTTCCAAAGAACCCAAGGGAGAAGTGACATAAAACTTTTGGTGCAAAGGCCCTCGGCTTTCTGTTAAGATGTATCTGGGCCTTCAACAGGACGGTTGCCCCTCCTTTGTGTTTCTTCAGTGCTTAAAGGGACTTTTATTTTATTACTACTAATAATTGATTATAGCTTGTAACACTGTTTAATGGCATGAGTTTGCTTCCCCTCCTTGAAGGAACCATATCTAATTTGTCTTTGTCTATTAATCTAGTACATAGGAAGTGCTTCATAAATATCAGGGAAAGAAAGAGGAAAACAGGAATTTTATAGATGGACAAAGGGACTTGAAATTCCTGGCCAGGGTTACCTGATCAGCAGGTAACATGGAGATGGGATTTAAGAAAGGTGTTTCTTTGTAGATGATGTAAGTGGTGGTCCTGTAGTGGTCATCAGGTTTGGCTGATGGCCATGAGCAGAAGAGTGCTGTCTGTTTCTAGGAATGTGGTGGGGAAGGCTGTGGAGGGCTCTTCAAGGCAAGAAGAACTGGAGCACTCCCCCCCATCCCAGAGAGCTCCCCTGGGACCTGCTCCTGCAGGAGTTTACCCACCTGTTTGTTGAGCCTGTCTCTGCTGCCAGATACCAAAACTGTCCCTTTATTGGATAGGAAGAAGCCAGTCTCAACAGAATGATCTCTTCTGCCACTTGAGGGGAGTGCTGTTCCAGCCAATGAACTGGGGAAAGAGCCAACTTTTCTGTGGGCAGAGAAACTACTTCCAGAAGCCAGGCCAGTGAGAGAAGGCTGCCACAGCCACTCTGCTGGACTAAGCCAGCAGTTGTCCTGTCCCACCCTTGGTTCCCTCTATGGCTGTACTTCTCTGTTCTAGTTAGTTGGGGTGGAATGGTGCAGGAGAGGCTGGGAACCAAGGAAATGACTTCATCTTATATGGAGAGGTGGTTTTAATAAACCACCTTGCTACCTTGCCTCTCCCATCCTTCCACTCTTCCATAGAGGAATTTGGGGTCTTGCCAAGGGTCATGTTTATACCCCGAATGCCCCCCTCCATCTGTCCTGTCATTCTTCTCCAGTCCTCTTCTAAATGGCCAAGTTTAGAGGCAGCCCCTGCACCAAGCCTGAGTGTACCAAGTGCAATGCTGTCCTCCAGGGTAGCTTAGCAAATACCTGGAGCCTTCATTGCCTCTCCTCCTGTTGGCCCACCCAGGAACAGACAGGACTTATTCCTCATAGACAAATCAAGTGGGTACAGGAAGTAGCTGGTCACATGGGTCTCTGCTGTGTATAGTTCTGGCATCAAAAGATACTCTCCTGGGAACCTATTATATGCCTGACTCAAGAGCTGGCGCTTTTATCTGTATTATCTCAGTTAACTTCCTTATATCATATTGGGAGCAGATTAAATGTATACATTATATATAGAGGAAAAAGACAGCTCATCAAAATGGTAATGTGTCCGAATCTCCCAGGCTAACAAATAATAGAGCCAGCATTTGCAACCAGGCTAGGATCCTTTGCCCTGAACCACTGTTTCAATCCTGGCCTCTGTGGGATGTCCAGAGGGATAAATATTAGCAGCCAATGTAGGACCTTATTCTCAGATGAGCCATGGTCAGAATGGGAGTCAGTTGGCACATAGGAAGGAGGCCCTGAAAATGCCTGCAGATGGTGGTAGCACGCCATGTCCCATATGCTCAGAGGGACATAGAGGCCTACTATGGAATATGCTTCCTTGGAGTAGGTTTCCTAGAAGTGATGTTTTTTGAGGACGACTTTTAAAGTTGGATCAAGAACACATAGAGACTGGGTATGATGTGCACACCTGTAATCCCAGCACCGTGGGAGGCTGAGGCACAAGGAATGCAAGTTCAAAGCCAGCCTCAGCAATTTAGCAAGGCCCTAAGCAATTTAGTGAGACCCTGTCTCAAAACAAACAAACAAAAATGGATTGGGGATGTGGCTCAGTGGTTAAGTGACTCTGGGTTCAATCCCTGATCCCTGGTTCCAAAACAAGAACAAGTAGAATTGTTCAGAAAGAGTTGTGCTCCATTGTGGAGTGACTTATTGCCACATGGGCAACTGCTCACTTTCAACCAAGGCCACCAGCCCACCCATAGCCCCCTAGAGGCAGCTGCTTGCAGTTCCAGCTTCTACCTCCTTGTTCCTCATCTGTTTCCTTTGCTGAATTATGAACTCCTCAATGGCAAAGCTTCCTGGGGTTCATGATTGGATTGCTTGTGTCTAGCCCATTTTAGGAACTCAGTGAATAAGTGTTGAGCCAGGGTTCTTATTGCCCTGAGAAACAGTGGCCCTGCATTGGCAGGGACTCGAGCTGATGAAAACAGAGGGCAGCTGGCATTTCTGGTGGGGCTGCTTGCTGCCAGATCTTGGTGCCACATTGTGAGCCAAGGAGCCCCAGGGCTTTGAGGAGGTGTGGGAGGGACACCTGGCACAGAGGCCCCTAAGGCAAATTCTGGGCTTTGAGGGTGACTGGGGTGTTGTTGGGGAGGTGGGTTGTTTACAGTTTCCCTTCTCCACTCCCTCTTGTCCCTGAGCACATCTGCCGTGGTGAATTATAGATGTTGGGATACTATGCCACATACAGGTAGAGGAAGGACCAAGTGACACAGACTTGAAAAGAGATGATAGTGAGAGTGGAGGCAAGGTGATCAAGAGACCAAGCCTCGGAAGGGCCTGGTTAGTTTTTCAGGCCAGGGTAGTTGTTACCTCCATTTTCCTTGTTGGCCTCCCCTTCCCTTCCTGAGTCCTCCCTCTTCTCTCCTACCCCTCCTTCCTCTGAGAGTCTTTTTATCATCTGTTTGACTCTTAGGATACAACAACAATGACTTTTCTAAACTGAATATTGGAATATGTGATCTAACAGTGAGACTAAATGTTAAAGTTGGGTTGTCTAGAAAAACCCACTGTGTGTGACCAGCACAGAGGTGGCTCAGTGATCCCCTCCAATGTCTTATTCATCTATTTAAATCTGTTCTTATTGTTTATTTCTAGAGCTCTCACTTTTCTTAGCCTTATCTCTTTAACTGGGTTAAAGATCCTTTTGGGGGAAAAAAGTATAAACTGAATTTTCTTGATTTTTTTCAGTCTCCTAAAGTGTCAGTCCATCCATACTTTTGATGGCGGGAGAGAGACGCATGAATCCTTCCTCTGTTACTTGACTTTTCCCCTCAAATATAGGATTTTTTCAATATCTCACCTAAGTTGTTTTCCATTTTTAATTGTGGGATTACGTAATGAGAAGGACATGAGAAGGCTGATGAGGATCACAGGTCCTAGAGCTGGAGATAGTATGTCTCATAGGCCAGGATGGCGATGTCCTTCTGGACACAGGGGGAGAGCTCAGATCCAGGAGAAGAGCAGAGAAGGGACAGCTCTAGGGGATGTTGGTGGCAGCAACTCAACCCAGTGCCTGTAGGGACTTATAGGTCTCCATTCCTTTCTGCTTTCCCAATTGTGGACTAGAACTACTCAGTGTCTTCATGTCTCTCAATATGCCTCCAGCAAACATCCATTCCACGGCACCCATTCCACTCAATGAGTATCCTCTTGGGTGCTCAGAGATGGAATCAACCAGATGGTGATCTCCTTAAAGGCCAAGAACCATAGTTCCTCATTTCATTCCCCACTTTAATTGGCATGGCTGTAAACCTGTACAGCAGTTTAATAAATCCTTAGTGCACATGGAAAGATAAAGCTGCTCTAGCAAGGCCTTGTTCATGCCTTTTCAAATAGGGCTCTTCCAGGGCTTTTCACGGTTGGCAGAACACCACC
The DNA here is from genome assembly GCA_004027875.1 of Aplodontia rufa. Classification (NCBI taxonomy): domain Eukaryota; kingdom Metazoa; phylum Chordata; class Mammalia; order Rodentia; family Aplodontiidae; genus Aplodontia; species Aplodontia rufa. The sequence continues at coordinate 118,166 of PVKS010001106.1, read as the reverse complement.
TAAGTTGGGGACAGAAAGTTCCCAGGACGTTGCAACCGAACTGTCCAAGCCTTCAGCCCCCATTGACATCCCTGACCTTTCACATTTCTCCCCTTTGTCTAGAGAGAGAGAAAGAGAGAGAGAGAGAGAGAGATATTAGAGAATCTAGCCCACAACGAAGAGCCCATAACTACCTACTATAAATGCACATTTACCTCTTAAATTCTTAAAAGGCCAGAATATTAGCTCATGTTTTGTTCTTGATGAATTGAAGAATCTAAAACTCTGGGATAGAGGATCTAGAACAAGAAGCACAGGTTTTAGAAAAAAAAATTCTAAGAACTGATTTAAATGTATCTATATACATCTGCTTCCTCCCTTCTTCATTGCCTACAAAGAAATTTGATCAAAGAGAAGGAATCGGTCTCGTTTAAAAAAATATGCTACTAAATAAAGGAAAGGATCACTTTTTCTGTAATTTTCTCTAATTATCCTTCCACCCTTCTGTTCTCCAGCACAATCTGTTTCTGTCCTTTAGAACCATGAAGGAAAATTTCAAGGTCAACCCTTCTGCTTTCCGGGGTTTAGTTAAAGAGAAGAATAGATTTGTGGGTCAAACAGTGAAGTGAGAGAAAAGCAAGGTTGTCAAGAAAGAGATGCAAGAGCTTAATTTTTGTTGACTTTGTTGACTCAAAGGAAAAATGAAGCCACCACACGGGTCTATTAGGAGTGATGGGCGCCAGGGAGCAAGAAGAGGATATGAAGCTGAGTGAGGAAGGATAGGCTTAGAGATTGTCTTTCCCCCAGGTGGAAATGACCCAGAGAGCAGTCAGGCACTACTTCTTTAATTTTTAATGAGGCTTGCACTTTTAGCATTATTCCCAGGGATATGGACTGGAAAACAAATGGGGTCAGAACTTCTCAGCCACTGAGTCTCCTCCATGCCTGGCCCCACCTCCAAAAACTGTCCTTAAGGAGCTTTACCACTGGGACATCCTGTTTTGGCCTCAGTTTGGTGGGAAATTGACTGTACCTCAGATACTCTGCCTTACCCTGATTCTTCTATCACTGAAACAGAAGTCCAGAAATCAATAAAATTATTAGAAAATGTGAGAACTACAAGGGACCAACCTTACAGGTTACCAGTCCTGCCCTCATTTTGCAGAGACATCAAGGACAGGCCAGGGAGGGCTTCCATGAAGTCAGATGGTTGGCAGTGACTCCACCCAGCTATTGGGCGGGAATGCTGCTTGGTAGTCCTGATGTATGTGACCTCTCCTTGCTGCTTAGCAGTCATTTTTCCACGCAGGGCACATGGTAGTGACCTGGTGCAAAGCCTGCTGTGCAGGTTCCATGGCTGGTACCAATGTCAGGGGGAGAGAGCAGCTATGGCTGTTAGGGCCTTAGACAAGTAACTCATGCATTCCTCCATTCTGTTTGTCTACCCTTGAGCCTGGGCAAACAGCTCTTCTGATCTTCCCTGCAGAGCATGCCTGCCATTCGTAAGCTAATGCTCACAAGAGATTGTCTCTGTCCCTGTCTCAAGACAACCCATGAGACTCTTCCCATTAACCCAGCAATGACCAGAACACCAGCAGGTTGATGGCCACATGTAAGCCGGAACAGCCTTACTATTTCTTGTGTACTCTTCTCCCTTCATTATCTGACCCCAAATTTAAAGAGTCCAAAGGACAACTTAGGTGGCTGCAGTGATATATTTTTTTATTACACATCTGATAGATGCTTGTTTATCCCTGCCTGAACGCTTTATGGTTGGAGAATTCACTACTGTCTAATGCAGTTTGTTCCCCTTTTGATCAGGAATTCCATGATTTCCACCAGTGTGTACTCATGTTGCTCTCTGAACCCACCCCGAGGAAGCAGACACATCTTCACTCATATGTCAGCTCTTCAGTGTTTGAAGGTAGCCATCCTTCCTCACTGGAGGATTCTACCAAAACACCCCCAATTATCTCAGACTCTCTTTACTTGACAATGTTTCCAAATCTTCTATTTGGTTACTCTCTTCTATTCATCAATATCACTCTTCATAAGATGATATCAGATTAAAAAAAGAAAACTCCCAAAGTGGACTCTTATTTGTCCCAAATATATCACAGCTGTGAATAATACACTTTCAGTTTATGCTGCGCTCACATCCAGCAGACCCCCTAAACCTTGGTCATTCACATGGGCTGGACTCACCCATGTGCTTTTCTGTACTTAAATGTAGGTTCTCACAATGGTCCAATTCAATCCTGCCATGTTGATTTCAACCAATCTTGCTAGGCAACTGATATCTTCATGGATACCTGATAGCCAACCAGTGTTTTATGTGCTCTAACTTGTGATATTTGCATTCTTAAACTTGCCTTATTATTGTCCATATCATTGAAGAAATATTAACCAGAGAAGGCAAAGGAGAGTGGTGTGCTATTCAGGATCTTCCTTCATGATTTCATGAATCAACATTCCTTAGGTATATTTACTCGGCCAGTTTACAAGCCCATCTAATTCTGTATAGCATGGAAGATGCCCATGTAGAAGATCATGTTCAGCCCACCTCAGCAATTTATTCTAGTAAATCATTTTGGAGAATTTTAATCTCAGTCTTCACTATTTACCTTTATATATCTTTTTATACAAAGAGTGTGGTCCCTCATGTGTCAGTCTTTCCTTTGGCAGAGAGGGGGCTGATGATTTGGCTTCCTAAACTAGAGCCCAGTTGGTGCCTTGAAGATTTCAGCCCAAGCATGGGCAGGGTTGGAGCCAACTTTCAGGCACCAGTCCAGAGTTCTGGTTGGACAGCTCTTCAGAATTCCTAACATAAATGATCCTGTCATATCTGGTGGAGGGTGGATTTGTAACGACCAAGCTATGCAGCTAGGATTCCAAACTGAGTCTTTCTAAATTAGCATCAGGACATCTTCAAGGCCACCCCAGCAAACTACATGTCAAAATCTGCTAGCTTCAATTATTCAGGGGCTACTATCTCTGAACCAGGCCTGGAAAGTAGAGCTTTTTAGAAGGGAGCTGGACTCATTGAGGCAGAGGGATTTGGTGGCTTAGAAGAGGAAAGCAATGTGCCTACATTCTCTCTTCTTCCTCTCTGATTGATTCTGCTTATTTTGTCTAAACTCTGAAGATATGTTTTCATAGATTTTCATTCATTCCAAAATTCTGTTTCAATTTTTTTTCTTCCTTCCTTCTTCCTCTTCTATTCTTTCTTCCTTCTCTCTTTCCTTCCTTTTCTCTTCTTCCCTTCCTTTCTTCTTCCCCTTTTACTCCCTTCCTTCATCCCCACTCTCCTTTATTTCCTTCTCTCTTTCCCTGTCCCTCCTTCCTTCTCTCACTCCTTCCTTCCTTCCTCCCTTGAATTTCTCACTCCCTACCTCCTTTCCTTTCCCTTTTCCTTCCTTCCTTCCTTCCTTCCTTCCTTCCTTCCTTCCTTCCTTCCTTCCTTCCTCTTTCTTCTGTTTTGTGCTAGTGATAGAACCTAGGACCTGACCTGTGCTAAGCACACACTTGCTCACCGGCTGCTCCACTGTCTACACTGCTTATTCCTCTACAAAATGCCAAAGGGTGTCAACTCTGGGAGAGGTGGGAGTCATGTAAGGGTATTGCCACCATGCTGGAAAAGAGAGCACCAGGGAAGAGGATCCTGTTTTCCATGGAAGAGGAACAGGAAGGAGTGTTCTTTTTTCCTAGGAATAAGGCACTTTTTGAAAGGTGTAAATGCTCACTAGTGGTCATTGCCTTTGGATAGGGTAGTGGAACCTCCCCTGCTCCCCATGCTATGAGAGGATCTCTAATAGGCAAAAGGGTGTGGTGACAGATGAAGGTGGGTGAGACTCTCATGACCCCTGGTCTTCAGAAGAGGGCATGGCATGGAGAAATCCCCCAGATCACCCAGGGCACTTAGCCAGGGATCCTGGCAGAACTGGGACACCTACAACTCCACTTTCTGCAAAATCATGTCTGCTAATGAGAGTGAAGAGGAAGGGTTCTTAAACCTTTCTTCTTCCTCAAAGCTCTGCATGGATCACGATAGCGCTCTACCTTTTTGAGTCTCCAAAGTCTAGGGCAGAATGATGTTCTCCTTGCTTATATTCTGAAACAGAGAGCTTGACCCTGTTGCCTTTGGGGGCCTATTGTTTACATTGCTGATTTGTCTCTATTTCCTCTATGCTACCCCCTGCTTTCCAGGGGTGCCAAAGGTCTTCCCAGCTTCATCCACTGTTCCCTGGTGTTTCATGGAGACCTAGCTCTTCCTGTGCCACACCCTCCATCCTGAGAGTCCCTCAGACTTCTCTTATGCTTGTAATTTGTATCATTCTTCTTTTTGATTTGGTATCATCTTTGCAGTACATTTTATTTTATTTCTATTCAGAATTAAATAATGCATAAGTATTATTTGACTTCTCAGGTGAGTAAAGAGTAAGCTACATTGTTGATTCCTCCCCTATATCCCTCCCTCCCCTCCCCTATCTCCCCTACATATCTGTAGTTCCCCTAGATTATGTGTGGCTTTGACTTTGGTGAGTCTAATAGATGAGCTTGACCTTTCACCCAAGCCTGGGTTTTGCTCTAGCCTCCATATATGAGGGAAGACGTTCGACCCTGAGTCTCTGGGATTTTCTAATTTTGCTCAGCATAATTTCATCCATTGCCATCCATTTACCTTCAAAGGTCATAATATCATTATTTCTAATAGCTGTGTAAAACTCCGGAGTGTGTGCGTGTGTGTGCGCGTGTGTGTGTATGTGTGTGTGTGTGTGTGTATATATATACACACACATATATATGAACACACATATATACATATACATATAAACACATATGTGTGTATGTATATATATGTGTGTGTGGGTGCGCGCGCGCGTGTGTATCACAGCTTTTGGATCCATTAATGCAGGGAAGGGCATCAGAGTTGATTCCATAATTTAGTTAGTATAAATTGAGCTGCTATGAACATTGATTTTGCTCCTGTCACTGTAATGTGTTGATTCTAGCTCTTCTGGGAAAATATCCAGAAGAGGGATATCTAGGTTGTACTCTGGATCCATCCCTAATTTTTTTGAGGAGTCTCCACACTGCTTTCCAGAGCAGATGTACCAGTATGCAGACCCACCAACAGTGTGCTAGTGTTCCTATCTCCTCACAACCCCTCCGGCATCTGTTCTTATTTATATTCTTCATCTTTGACAATCTGACTGGAGTGAGGTGAAATTTGAATGTATTTTTGATTTGTATTTCTCTGATTACTGATGATTTAGAACATTTCTCATGTATTCATTGGCTTGCTTGATTTCTGTTGAAAAATTTCTTTTTAGCTCTCTGGCCCATTTATTGATTGGATTGTTTGTGTTTTAGATATTAATTTTTTTGAGTTCTTTGTTAAGTTTGAATATTAGTCCCCTGTTGGAGGAATCACAGGCCATGATTATCTCCCATTCTGTAGGTTCTCTCTTGACAGTTTTGACCAATTCCTTGGCTGAGCAAAAGCTTTTTAGTTTAATGGTATCCCACTCATTTATTCTTGACTTCAATTCTTTAACTTTGGGAGTCTTGTTGAAAAAGTTGTTGCCTGCTCCAACATGCTGGAGTGTTGCTCCTGATTTTTTTTCTAGCAATTATATGGTAGTTCTGTGATCCATTTCGATTTTGTTTTTGTACAAAGTGAAAGATAAAGATCTAATTTCAGCTTTCTGTAAGTGGCTGTCCATTTTGCCCTACACCATTTGTTGAATAGGCTGTCATTCTTCCATGTAATATTTTGATGCCTTTGTCAAAGATCAGATGTTTAAAGATTTGTGGGTTTGTCTCAGAATCTTCTATTCTATTCCATTGGTCTTCATTCCTCTTTTGATACCAGTACCATGCTGTTTTTATTACTATAGCTCTAGAATATAGTTTTAGATCCAGTATGGTGAATCCATCTGTTTTGTCTTTCTTTCTTAGTAATGTTTTGGCTATTCTGGGCTTCTTGTTGTTCCTAATGAATTTGAGGACTGCTTTTTCTGAATCTGTGAAGAATGACATTGGTTTTTTGATGGGGATTGCATTGAATCTGTATAGAACTTTTGGCAGAATAACCATTTTAATTATATTATTGCTGCCTAACCAAGAGCATGGAATTTCTTTCCATTTTCTCAGGTGTTCTTCAATTTCTGTCTTCAGTGTTTGATAATTTTCATTGTAGAGGTCTTTTACTACCCTTGATAGATTGATTTCCAAGTATTTTATTCTTTTTGAGAGACTGATTTCTTCATTTCTTCTTCTACCTTATTATCATTAGTGTATAGGAAAGCTATTGATTTATGGGTGTTGATCTTGTCACCGTCCACTTTGCTAAATCTGTTTATAAGCTCACTGGCCACTTTGCTAAATCTGTTTATAAGCTCAAGCAGTTTTCTGGTGGAGGTTTTTGGGTCTTCCGGATATAGTATCATCAGATATAGGTCATCAGCAAAAAGGGATATTTTAACTTCTTCTCTTCCTATTCTTATCCCTTTGAATTCCTTCTCTTTCCTGATTGCTTCAGCAAGGGTCTTGAGGACTATATTGAATAAAAGTGGTGAGAGCAGGTAGCCTTGTCTTGTTCCTGAATTTAGTGGAAATGCTTTCAGCTTTTCTCTGTTTAGTGTTATGTAGGCATTCAGTGTTGTAAATTTTACACTTAAGAATGCTCTCATGGGCTGGAGTGGTGACTCAGTGGTTGCCGTGCTTGCCTGAAAAAGTGCAAGTATCTTGGTTTGAACCCTAATACCACATACACAATGATGTGTCTGAGCAACAAAAGCTACATGAAAAACTAAGTAAAATTGATTCTTTCTTTCTCTCTCAGTGTCCCTCTATCTCTCAAAACAAAACAAAACAAAAAAGAATGCTTTCATGTTGTCCCAGAGGTTTTGGTATGTTATGTCTTCATTCTCATTTGCTTCCAAGAATTTCTTGATTTCTGCTCTCATGTCTTCTTGGATCCATTCTTCATTTAATAGGGTATTATCCACTCTCCATGAATATATGTATTTTCTGTTATAATTTTTGCTGTTAATTGCTAGGATCATGGTATGATGGCCTGATAGGATACATGGGATAATGTCTACTTTTTTATATTTGATGAAGTTTACTTTGTGAACTAGAATATGATATATTTTGGAGGATTCGTTCACTGATGAGAAGAAGGTTAATTTAGCCAATAAGGGGTGGAATACTCTATGGATGTCTGTTAAGTCCATTTGATTTATGGAGTTGTTTAAGCTGGAGATCTCTTTATTGCTTTGGCAATTTGTCTATTGGTGATAGAAGAGTATTAAAGTCTCCCACTCTTATCATGTTGGGGTCCATAAGTGGTTTTATGTCATGGAGTAATTTTTCCACATACTTGGAGCATTGGTGTTTGGAGTATAGATATTTACTATGGTTATATCTTCCTGATATATTGTTCCCTTTACTATGATATAGTGACTTTCTTATCTCTTCTGATTAAAGTTTGGTTAAGACCTACTTTGTTGGATATAAGGATTGCAGCACAAGCTAGCTTTCTTCGGCCATAAGCCTGGTAGATTTTTTTCCCATCTTTTCGTCCTCAATCTGTGGATGTCTTTAGCTGTAAGATAGATCTTTTGTACGCAGCATATTGTTGAATTTTGTTTTTTGATCCAATCTGCTAATCTGTGTCTTTTGATTGGTGTGCGGAAACCATTCACATTCAGTGTTAGGATAGTGGTTGTGGTTCATAATCATTGTGTTTTATTAGTGAGTTCTATGCTGTATTGGTTGTCTTTTGATAGTGTATACTTATATTGAATTTTCTCTGTGGGTTTTGAGGATTGTTCGCTTGTTCTTATATCTGGAGTTTATCTTTGAGAATTCCTTGTAATGCTGGTTTTCTGTTCATGGATGCTGCAAGTTTGATCTTATCGTGAAATGCTCTTATTTCCCCTTTGAATTTGAAGCTGAGTTTTACTGGGTATAGTATTTTTGGTTGAAGGTTGTGGTCATTCTAAGATTAAAATATCTTCCTTCCAGGATCTTCTTGCTTCTAGGGCTGAGTTGAAAAGTCATAGGTGATCCTTATTGGTTTGCCTCAAATGTGACTTGGCATTTCTCTCTTTCAGCTTTTAATAGTCTTTCCTTGATTTCTCTGTTATACATCTTGAATATGCTGTGTCTCGGTGAGCATCTTATTTATTAGGCCTATTGTGTGTCCTATATGCTTCCTGGATGAGCATATCTGACTCTGTAATTTGGGAAAATTTTTCTTTAACTATTTCATTGAGAATGTTCTAATGCTATTCATTTGTGTTTTTTATTTCTTATATTCCAATTACTGTATTTATGTATTTATTTTTTTTTAAAGAGAATGGGACACTGAGAGAGAAAGAGAGAGAGAGAAACAATTTTTATTTAGTTTTTCATGTGACTTTCATTGCTCTGAGACTTTGCCGTGTACGTGGCGCTGGGGTTTGAACTTGTGTACCCACGCATGCCAGGCAAGTGCCATAACCGCCAAGCCACCACTCCAGCCCTGTTTGTATTTTTTCTAAAGAGAGAGGGAGAGGGAGAGAGAGATAGAAAAAGAGAGAATCAGCTCTATCTATATTTTCATCTGGGTTTTGTTTTTCTGACACTTAGTTTTGGATGTGGTGCTGGGGTTTGCTTGTCAGGAAAGCATTATAACTGCTGAGCCATCTGTCCAGCCCCCACAATTAGTCTTAGATTGTTTCTTCGATTTCATCCCAGACATTTTGAAAATTCTGGCTCATGCTCTGTGAGTTTTTCTTTTTTTGTCATCTGTGCACTTAAGCTTACTCAGCCTATTCCCCTTGTTGGAAGTTCTTTCTCCAAGAGTTGAGGTTCTGTTTTCTATAGTTAGTCTATTATATTTTTCCATCATTCCTCTTAAGTGATTGAAGATTTTTAGTTGTTACTTCCTTTTCAATATGTCTATTTCATTGATATTAGAGTTTTTCATCTTTTGAGTTTTCTCACTTAGTTCCTTCATTAAATCTTCTTTTAATTCATTGTTCGTTTTGGTAATCATATTGTTAATAATTTTTTTTATGAACATCCTTATCCCTGCTCATGGGCTCCTTGGTAGGGGAGTTTTGGGTTTGAGGTCAACCTTTTAATAGTTTGATTTCTCATTTTTGAAGAGCCTCTTCTGCTTCTTTTTATTGAGATTCCCTGTGGGGAAGCAATGCAGTTCTCTGGATGTGTCTTCTTTGCAGGTGAAAGGGTTGGGTCAGAAACCACCCCTCTGATTACCACCTTCTTCTAGAAAGCTGCTTCTTCTTGAAGCCTTGTTTTGCTGTATCTTTTGGATCTAGGTTTGAGAGTGTGAATCTGGAACCTAGTGGGGTTGCAGGGGAACCTGCTGGATTGTTGAAGCTCATTGGCTAGGGTGCATCACTGGGACCTGGGATCCTTGTGGCAGTGATGGGCCCAATGTATTCAGACCTCCAGGTATGTGCTATGCTGGGCAGCTCTACGTAGGAGTCCTTGGGTACTTGCTGGCCTGGGACTAGAAGCCTGGGCCTGTACAGTGGCTGGGCTGCTCCTGGCAGGGATCCTTGGGGTGTTCTGGTTGCTTGCCTGCCTGGGGTCAGAAGCCTGGGCCTGTGCAGTGCCTAAATGGCTCTGGACAGGGCTCCCGAGAGCTCTTTCAGTTCACCTGGAGCTAGTCCCAAAATAAGACCAGAGGAGTTCTGCACCCCTTCTCACTGAAAGGCACTGTGCTAGCATCTGACCTGGAGCTGCCTCTGCTGGTGGCCTGAGCTGAAATGCTCTTTCAATTTGCCCAGAGCTAGATCCAAATTTACTGCATTTCTGTGCATCTCCGTGTGTCTCTAGATGACCAGGGCTGAGTTCCAGAGATACTTGGGGTGCACTCACTTCTTGGAGTTTATGAGAACAGGAATCAAGAGCCTAAAACAAAAACTGCAACCCTACCACTGCCATTTTCTTCCTTCCTCCTTGACACTGTTAACAAAAGCCTGGACTTGTCCCTGATGCCAATCCAATAAGGAGGACATGGCTTTTTAAAGAAAAACAAAACAAAACAAAGTTTTTTTTGCTTTTTTAGCAAAGGAAAAACACAGAGGACTCCTGTCCCAAAGGCTATGATTCTACCTATCGGGGGAGTAGGGGATTTTTTTCTGTAGTATATTTTAAAAGGGGAAAAACCTCTTATTTTTAGCATTTCTGTTTTCAAAATCTTATAATGAGGAGCATTTGAAAATAATTGACTATATTTTTCTCCTTACAAAATAATCCTTCTTCACTGCAGAGCAAAAAATGAAAATGCAGATAAGTTTTAAAGAAAAAAATAAAGCATAATCATTCCTAATTTGATCACTCTTAACAATTTGGTACATAGTTCCATCTAATCTTTGTGTGCATTTGTGCGTCTGTGGGTGTAAATTAAGTGGTTTGTTCTGTACATTTTGAGATCTGAGTTTTTCACCCAATAATTATTTTGAAGAGTGAGCCATGCTTAGCCTTGCTGTTGGCACGATGGCTGTAAAGCCAGCATGGTGTCCTTGTAGGCTCACCCCCTGTTAGTATAAGATGGTTGCCCAGCATATTTGCCTTTTAAGCTGTGTCATGGCTGAGTGTTCCTTTCATTTGTCTCCATATGTCCATGAAGACTTATTTCTGTGATTTGAAGTCCTTCTGAAGTATCTCTTACTATGGTGTCTAGGTGCCCGGAGATCACCTTTCCCTCCAAGAGAAGTTATTAGCGACTCTTACTAATAACTCTTTTTTCCTCTTTGTCCACTCTTGATACCGGGACTGAGAAAATCAGCATGTCTGATCCCCAGTGAGGAACAGAAACCCAGATGAGGAAGGGGAACAAAACAGTGCACAGAGGTACCATCCTGGGAGATATGATGTGGCTCTCGGTCCCAGATCCCTCTGTCTAGGAGAGGTCTGCTGAGAAACGAGGAGCATTTAATAAAGGAAAAGAGGAAGCTGAAATGGAATGTAGACAGAGAGTTATTCACTTGCAAGTAGACCTTTTTCCTGTGGCTTTGACAAGGGGGCATGCATATGAGGTACACAAATGATCAAGGCAGATGAGAATGTAAAGGTCTTGATTGTTATTTTACAGATAGGAAAACTAGGTCCCAGAGTGGGGGAGTTCTTAAAGCAAGTAATGACAGTTGTGGGTCTTGGGACCACATCTCTTAGTTCTAGAGTTATTGCTATAGTTCAATATTAGGACAAATCTAAGAGCTGACAATCAGTAGAGGAGACCACTGGGGTAGGTGGCCAAGGGCAAGTGTAGATTTTTCTTGTAAAACACCAAAAGTAAAGCTCAGTTAACTGTTGTTTTCTATAAGGACTGGTGTTGGGGATATAGGAATCGAGAGGAGGTGATGACTAGTGTTCCTTTACCCCAAGGAAGCCAGACAACCAGATGGGGGCTCTCTAGGGCCTGATTTTAGTAGAGACTGAGACCAAGAAAACCAGCGAGTAAGAAGTGGTCGTTGCCTGCAGTAAATTGCTCTAGCATGTGGAAGAGACTTTGTAAGTTATGGAAGCACAGTGGAGAAGATGGGTATGAGGAGCTGCAGCTGGAACCAGGACCCCCTGAAAATACCAAACTCCATGGATGCACGAGTCCCTACTATAAAATGGCATAGTATTTGCATACGAACCATGCATATTTATTCTTCTGCATACTTGAAAACATCTCTAGATTACTAGGAACAATTAATAAGGTGTAAATACTCTGTAAATAGATTTTATACTGAATTGTTTGGGGAAGAATGACAAGAACAAAATCTGTACATGTTCAATACAGATGCATATTTTTCCAAATTTTTGACTTATTATTGTTGAATCTGTAGATGCAGAACCCATGGATCTGGATGGCCAACTGTATACATGTAGGCAGGTAGCAAGAAGAGTGTAACATCCAACCATGGGGTCACACTAACGTAGACTCACATTCGAGCTTCTCAATCGCATTCATGCATCCATTCACTCTTTTATCCAGCTAATATATATCAAGGGTCAGGAACTGTTCTAGCCCTCCGCTGTCACTGAGCTTACCTTCTGGTAGGGCAAAGTGAACTTGAGTGACTCAACCGTCCATCGCTATACTTTCAAGTAGTGTCTTCCTTATCACAGGCTGCGGGCTTTAAGAGGCATAACAATGATAAGATACACAATATTTATCAGGATACTCTTCTAAGCTTTTTAAACGAAATAGGGGTTTACAAATGAAGACACCAGGGCTTAGAGAATTGAAAGAATGACCCAGAATCAAGCGACAGCCAGGATTCAAATCCAGCAGTCACAACTACCTTCGCTCCAGGTGGCCCATCTGAAGTGTGATGGGAACTGACATCTGGAGAAGTTTCTTGTCTCAGCAGAGCTCTGAACTTTTCCCAGGGAGGGGGATCTTGTAGGAAGAGGTGGCCCCTCCTGCCAACAGAAGGCTGTGACCCAGGAGGGAGTCTCATGCCAGGCGTTTTCAGTGTTTAGGACGGAGCTGCTTGCCAGGAGCTGTTAAGTTGCATCAGTTCTGGCTAGCTGGGAGAGATTTCCCAGGGTTGTATGTGGGGGGACTGACATGTTTATGTGGAGGTAATGACTGTGTTGGCTCCCTGAGGAACGGATTAGGATGAAAGCCCAGTTTACTGTATGGGGACTTGAATTGTGATCCTCCAGGGGCCTGGAAAAGATGAATACCTTGCAGATTAACTTAGAGGGTTCTCAGCCCACACAATTTTGCAGTACTCTACTTTTCTTTGCCCGTTAGCTACTGAAAATTTAAAATGATCTATACCAGGAGAGTGGCAGGTGGACATGGTCTATGTCTAAAATTACACATTTCTGGAGAGTTCTCCAGTTTGGGAATCTTGGTTAAATATATTTTTTTTTCCCTGTGGGAATCACCCTCTTTTGAACGTGACTGAGAAATGCCTTGAAGTGTGACTTCCCTGGACTCAGTCTAATCATAGACTGGCAGAACTCTGGTTGGTGAGGATATCTCAGGGGTAAAAATTAGATATTGTCCCAGAAAATGAGGAAGGGAGTAAGAAAGGTAGAGTCCTCATTCCTTCCCAAACCTTGCTGTCCCTTGACCTCACATGACTCCTGTTCTTTCAGCTTAACTCAATCAACAGGCCTTGCCAGCAGGTCATTGGTGGAATGCATGTGATCTCCAAGACGAATATTGAATATCAGAAAGCTGTTATTTCTGCTCTCTAGCAGACGAGTAGGAAGTAACCATGGCCTAAGAAAGGCTTCTGCTACCAAAGTAAACCATCCTTGGCCTGACTCTGAAATGTGCCAGTTCTCTGTCTCTATGATGAATCGCTTTAATCCAGGTGCCATTAAGTTATGGAGGTAATGGAATAAACTGGAATTTAGTGGTCATTCAGATTCAACTGATGTTTATTTTATGAAGTGGCTACTATGAGCCAAGCACCAGGCAAGGGTGCTTGGTCCATTTGTCATTTGAAGAACAAAGGACTCAACGTTTATCTTTGCAGGATCTATGAGGAAAAGGTTTCCTAAGCAAATGAGTGGTGTGTGCAAGATTTCCAGGGGAGATTTTAAACTACTTAAGAGGACAAACTGCTCCCCGAGGACTGCCAGTGCTTGTAAGTCCTCCCTCCCTTGGGCAATCAGCAGAGCCAGGGGACAAAACCATGCAGTGGGAGGAATGCTGGACAAAAAGCCAATAGAACTAGATTCTATTTCAGGATCTGCATTGAACTCACCATGTCCCTGTCATAGCAGTGACATCCGGTCCCCATTTCTCCACCCTGTCCCAGGATGACACAAGCCTTCTGTAAAAGCCTCACTGAACAAGGTGTATAGCTTCCCCCTTCTGTGTATAAAAGGAAAAATAAACATACGAATCAACAGGCACACAGATTTGTATTTGTTTCCATATTCATCAAGATATTCAGCAAGGTTATTCAAGAAATTAATAATAATGGTTATCTAGGGAGAAGGTAGAGGTAGGAACGAGAACTGAATAGAGGGGACATAGGTAGGAAGAAGATTCCTCCCTGTGGATTTTCTTAAAAAAAAAAAAAAACTACAGGAATTCACTATCTAATTAAAAATTACATTCATGAAAAAGGTATTTTGAAATTAAGACATAAAACTTGGTGGAACTTCTAAACAAAAGAGAAGTTATGTTGGCATAACCTGTTCTGAGGCTACCATTGACTCTTTCTGGTTATGAGTTCTCTTTTAAAGTGCTCTGAAACTCTTTTTAATGGCTTATTTCTAGACTCTTGCCTGAGGTGGATATTTCTCAGTGCCACGTCTTTGGGCAGAGATTTTCAGTGTACTGAGTCTCTTTGGCTTTCTCTACTTCCTTACTCCTGAAAACACTTACATGCATATATGCACGTGCACACATGCACACACATGTGTGCGGTTTCCCTGCCCCTTGTGCAGGGTCTCCAGGGAGACTCCACCAGGCGCAAACTGGACCTGATAGACAGTGAGACTAAGGGAGCATTTATGAACTTAATTCTTCAACTCAAGGGCCCCACTTCCCAAATCTAGAGAATTTATAGAAGGGCACACACACTGCAGAATGTTGTAAGGCTCTGTTACCGTCAGTGTAACCCCTGCCTATGGAGGCATGAACAGCCTCCCTGAGAATGCACTGTAAACACACATGCCTTAAAGATGGACCACAATTATAGGGCTTGGGGATGATTTTTTTCCAGTGCCTTCAAGTTGATATATTTTTACATATTCTTAGATTGGCGGGCAGGGGACATGGTTTGGAGGTTAGCTTTTGCTATGCTAATTGTTTCTTGGCTCTGTGAAAAACCTGGAAATGCTATGGGCAGTTTGGTGTTGTGGAGATTCTAGGACCTAGAGACCAGGACAAGAGCTTAAGGTGGAAATTCAGATGAACCGTCTTAGGGCTCTCTCTTCCAGATTCTGCCAGGATGAGATACTTGGAGTGCCATGCACAGAGACATGTGCGGATGTGCTGTGCCACACTGCAGGAATCAGTGGCAGTCTTTGGGGTTGGACAGGTGTCCAGGCAATGTTTTCCAAGCTCCCTAGGGTATTCTGGTTTGGCCAACCATTGTGTTGCTGCAAGACCGCAAGAGAAAGCTGACACACGGGGATGACAAATTTACCCATTTGCTGACATTCCCTTAATGGATAGGTAGGGATTTCCAGAGCCTGGGCTTTGGCAAAATATGGTCATAATAAAGAAAATAGTTGAACATATCTCCAAGTTTTTGAGTATTGTTGATGTCACTTGCAATCTGATCTTTTTCCTTCAAGGGACTATTTATGGAAAAATGTACACATCTCTAGGTTGAACTTCTAAGCAAACGCAAACCCGCCAGTCCCAAGACTGCAGACAAGCACATCCCTCAGGTGGCCTTAGAGAAACATGGGTTTCCTTTTGCTCAGTCCTATCTGGCCCCCATAACAGAGTTGCTTCCTTTGCAGAAGAGAGGGGAAAACCTCTCTTCCATTGTAGATTGTGATGATCTCTGAACAAATTTTTAATAAATTGAAAAATTTTTATTTTGAGCGGGTTTAAAAAAGTCACTGAGAGGCAGCTGTGTGTTGAACATGTTTGCATCCTCTGTCAATGCCTGCCCAGTGCCCCTGGGGACTTAGGAGAAGTTTTTAGATGATGATAATAACTTTGGAGAACCCCTGTATTCCTTGATTTTTTAAATGATAGGTAGAAATGGTCCTTAGAGCAGAAAAGAGAATATCCCCTCATTTCTTGCTTACAGTGACCCATCACCTGTGGACACAAACCTAAACCTTGGAAGAGCCTCTTTCTAAGGACAGGTGTGGTTTTGAATGAGCAGGTATCAGTCAGGCATGAAAGTCATCTCCCCAGGGCTGGAGAAGTGGGAAGTGAAAGAAATTGTGTGGAAGGTGGGGAGCCAGCATCCTAGATCCTAGACCTTACTCTACCTCTAATATCCTGGGCAACCTGCAAGTTTTTGTAGCTCTTGAGCCTCAGTTTCTCATGGGCACAATAAGGCTAACAAGAACCATCTTATATAGTTGCTAAGATGATCTTAAATACAGGTTTTATTTTGGAGCATTTCAGACATGCACAAAAACAGGGAAATTAATGTAGAAAATTTCCATGTTCTCTCACCCACCTTTAATACTTTTCAACTCCTAGCCAGTCTTGTGTCATTTATCCTTACACCCAGCCCCCTTATTATCTTCCAGAACATGAGCACCTGAGGGGATGAAACACGACAAGGAAGTGACCCTCTAGAAACCCTAGTGCAAAGGACATGCTTAGCAAATCCCAGTGGAATTTGAACTTACAGTAGGATGCACTTTATATTACACCTCCAAGCACATCTATGGGATAGCAAGAGACCACAGCATCTCTCCCTGTCTGACAGATGAGCAGATCTAGTCTCAGGTCAAGTGACTTATCTAAGGACATGCAGCCACCAGGGATATGGGTTGATCACTAGACCCATGCCTTCCAATTACCACATGTTTGTTCTTGGCTCTGTGCTCTCTCTGCTGCCTCTGTGTAGATTACTTTTTTCTTTTTGGATACCTTCTTAGGGAGGCACAGGAAAAGAGCATCTGTTTACAGAGCTGTAACAGCCATACATTCACGGTCACAAGTGCTTATGTCTCCAAAAGATCAGCAATCTATGTCCATTCATCAAACACTCACTGTGTTTCTTTATGCCCTGATTGCCAGAGAGTAGAAGGTGAGGAAGATAAAATTGCCGCTCTCAGGAAGCTCATAGTCTCCGTGCACTGAGATGCATGAGAAACTCATGGAGGGGGAGGTGGTTAGCGTGCGTCGACAGATGAACTGAGCGTGAGGGTGCGTGGAGGAGGCTTGTTAACTAACTTCTCAACCACTGTCTCCGTTAAGGATATCAGTATTCACAAACTATGCCTGACCCTGCGGCAATTTGTGCTCACATGTATCAATTCTAAAAGCCGACTACAAGGCTTACAGCTATTTGTGGTCAGTTTAACAGATGGCTAGATTAAGAATGGCCACACCGATGAAGGCAGTACCACCTGCCAATCTATTAGTCAGCATTAACTATTGTGAAAGTGTAGACGACGAAGAGTTAGCCAACTTTAAAGTTTGGGGGCCTGATCCACGCAAGACCACTCTTACTTCTGATACCAATTGCAAGTTCTGGGGTCCTGATTGATACTTTGCTAGAAGGGTTCACAGAACTCGTTGAAAGATGTAACACAGTTGTGGCTTAGTCAGGGAAGGAATACAGGTTGAAATCAGCAAAGCAAAAGAAGCACATAAGTGGAGTCCAAGAAAATAGCAAACATGGGGCTTCTAGTTGTCCTTTCCCTGGGGAGTACCGACACCAGGACTTTCCCAGCAAGGTTGTGTGACAATATTGTCAACCAGGATATTCACCCGTGCCTGGATGCGCAGAGTTCTTCTTGGGGATTGATTACACACCACTAGAATAGCTGGCCTTTAGACTTAGCCATTCTGGGGGCAGAACTGATATAGCAAGGATTAAAACCCTTACCATAAATCAAATACTTAGGCTGTCTGATGGCCAGGCCCTCGACAAAGACCCCAGACATCACTTCCCAATGGCTGCAAGCAAAGGCCAGACCTCCCCGTGGTGAAGAATGATTCTTGACTACGTGCCCGCCAAAGTGGCTTCCTTGGAAAGCATATTGGTGTCCAGCCTGAGAGTCCATGGGAAAAAAAGAAGATACATGCAGTAGTGAGCCGAGTTCTAAAAATTGTTTTATGTTTCCAAGGTAAAATTTGGTAATGAAGAGTTCGAACAATTTTGTTCCCCCTTCTGGCCCATGAAAGTCACGCAGCCAGTGTATTAGTCCACTCTTTGTTATTATAATGAAACTGGAAGCTGGGGAACTTTATGAAGAAGAGATTTATTTAGCTCACAGTTCTAGGAGGCCGGCATCTTATATGACCTTTTTGATGGCATTCAATTAGGGTATCCTATGGTGAGTGACAGGGGTCATGTGTGTATCTATATCGGTCTTCCAGGCTCTCTGCTCCTTCTTATAAAGCCAGCAGTGTGTTCAGTCATGGGAACTTTACCCTTATGACCTTATATAACCCTAACCACCTTCCCAAGGCCCCATTTCTGAACGTGGTGATCAGATTAATTTTCTACCCTGTTAATACCTCACAATGGGGATAAATTTCAACACATAAACCCTTTGGGGGGTAAACTCAGAGCATATCCAATCCATAGCAGCATGTACATTGCAGAGCCCTTTCTTTCCCAACACCAACCACTGCAAAGTGAGGCCCTGACTCTCAGGCAGCCCTAGGGAAAGTGTCTGATGTTTACTTCCTGCCACTGAAGGAGGAGTGAGAATATAGTACAGCAAGGAGGGCGCCCCCTTTGGAGAAAGCAGAATGTGCACCTCTCTCCTTCCCTTCTCCCCTCCCATCAGTATTTATTGACTGCACAGTGACTGAGGATGGAAGGAAGGAAAAGACAGTCTCCTCATTTTTTGAGTAGACTACTCTTTTGGGGAGATAAACTTCCCTTCCCCTTCCCAGCCTCAATCTTCACTATTCTGTTTCTGTATCGTCCATAACTTCCGATCCAGCTTGTGTGAGATCCCAGAGGGCCCTAGCTTCCCTATGCCTCGGGCCTAGGGGTAGATGAATGAAGAGACTAGGGATGGGGTAAGTGCTTATGCTCAGCTGTGCCGTTTGTTCATTAAGTAAAGAGCTGCCCTAGGCGTGTTCTGAGGGCCAACTCCAGCCACCCTGGGAGTTAAGCATTTGAGATGATTTGAGATCACTGGAAAAAATCCCCCAGCTGGCGGCACCGTGAGGTGGCTCTGTACCCTGCGGTGCAGAGCAGCGGGCCTGGTTGGAGCA
This sequence comes from Aplodontia rufa, assembly GCA_004027875.1. Lineage (NCBI taxonomy): Eukaryota > Metazoa > Chordata > Mammalia > Rodentia > Aplodontiidae > Aplodontia > Aplodontia rufa. Next base: position 99,319 of record PVKS010001106.1, on the reverse strand, counting down.
GCTGAGGCTGCAGATTCCCTGGTTGTCACTCCCCAACAATGCAGTGAGTCGGGGCTAGGGTATGGGGAGCTGATGTATGTTGACTCCCTGGGTGGCAGGATGGGCATACGGAGCCAATGCAGCATGGAGAGCTTCCTCCAGGTGAACACACCACTGTCACCCCTGGCTCCTGCCTCCAGGTGGGAGAACAGGGACCAATTTCTCTTTCAGGAGCACAAATAAAGTCCTGCTGAGCTTCGAGTACCCATCTCTAGGTGGGTTCTGCCAGTCCATCTCTTTTCAGGAAGCTAACCATGAGAAGGAGGGAGAGGGAGAGCAGTAAGTCCATAGGACATCCTCCCTGATGCAGAAGCTGGGGATTGAGAGACAGAGTGGAGAAATCAGTGGCCCAGCAGCACAGCGGAAGGTGGATGTCATGAAACTAGAAGATGGGTCCTTGCCCTGGGCCAGTAGATGTTTACGACTGAGAGCTGAGAGCAAAGAGGGGGTGGTCTCCTTGCATGGGGCCAGTGAAGAGCAGGTATAATTTGCAGACTAATCCTTCCCAGAGGTTTAGAAACCCCTGTACCACATGCTGCAATTCACCGAAGGAAGAGAGAGGACGAGAAGAATATCACTGAGCTGCAAGAGGTGGGTTGTCATTGGCCTAAGGCTAAATCATTACTTGAGGGTTGAAAACAATATCAGCACACCAATGTCCCGGGTTCTGCTTCCAAGTCAGGAAAGGGTCAGAATAGCTTTTCTCAGGCTGCCACGCAACTGGCTAGTTTGCTACCAAGAAATTCCATGACTAAAAAAGGTTTCAAATGATAAAATAAACTGAGAAGACTATATGACTTTTCTGGACCTTTAATCTGAATTTGCATATTAAATTTTGAGAGGGAGGAATTATAGATTATGTGTATGGAGCATACCTTAATGCCTAGAAAATCCAATTTGCTGATGAACACAATACGGAAATGATCATTAGAATTATTCAGATTGGGTTTAAAATCCCAGCTCAGCTACTTACTAGTGTACTAATATAATCATGGTCAAATAACTAACCTTCCTGAATTTTAATTTCCATATGGTGAGAGTAATAAGTCTTATCTCATAAAGTTATTGGGAGTATTAGGAGAAATAAATGAGATCAGAATATGCCAAGAATACTGAAATGTCCCTGTAATTTATAAACACACAATAAATGATGGGTGGATGCACAGATAGATGGTGGAACCATCACTCTTGGATCACTAGCTGAGCTATGCTGGGTCATTGTCCTGGGGCACAGATGAACCTCCAAGCATGGGTTTGTGTGTGCACACGTGTATGTGTATACATGCATACAAGAGCATGGGAACACTCATGCATGAGTTTTCCTGAATCTTTACCAAAGATATAAAAGCTAGGAACTTTTGCTCTGTGCTTTCACAATACCCTGCCGATCATAACAACGACCCCTGTAACTGATTATACATCTGTCTCTCTCATGAAACCAAGGGTCTTGGGGGACGAAGGCCATGGTATAGTCCCTGAAACATGGAAGCTGCTTACAAAATCATTGGAAAATGGACTGACAGTGCCTTTTATGAATTGCTTGGGCAGATGGGGCTGCTGGCCAGTGTCATTGAGAGGCCTGACCTGCCCAGCCTTGTCATCCTCTAAGGGGACTGATAACAAGGGTGGTGTATGGAATAGATATGATGAATTCTGGGAGCTACAACAGTGGGGTCTGCAGTCAGCACTGCAGGGTAGGAGTTTGGACTTCTGGACGTAGTCTTCAGGTCCTTCTTTTCTTTGCCACATGTGATGGTTGGCGATCACATGCAGAAGATTCTATGGGTCTGCTGTTTTCATGGAACCTGCCCGGTCTATCCTTATGCTGGGACCTGCATATGCTATGGTACTTAGTAGTTCTCTGTGTGCAACACCTCCTTCTGGGCCCTGTGTGTGTGACAGTGAGAAAGCAGGAAATGACGGAGAAAGGAAGACGCTGGACACTCTCCCGCAGAGCAACTGTCCTCTCTTACTCTTCCATTTCTTTATCTTCCTCTATTTTCTTCCTCTCTTTGGCTTCACTTTTCTTTCCATGCCAGGGTCTGGTGAGCTGACGCCCATGCCTATTCCAGGGACACACACTTCCGACACCAGGCCATGACTTTGTCCAGGATGCCTTCAGTCTAGCAGGACAGAGGAGATTCCTGGTCACAGAGAGAAGCACACCCAAAGGGAAGGCCTGATGGGCTGCGGCATAATCTCCCCAACCTGGAGTCCATGTGGGAGGGGCGGATACCTACTGTGAAAGGTCCTCCTTATAAATTTCAGATCTGGTTAACGAGTGGCATGAGCTATCATGGCTCTGGGTGTGTCTACAAGCAGTGCCAGCTTCCGTTATCAGGAAGCATAATGGAGGGCTCCTCTCTTGACTGGTATTCCCAGGTTTAGAGGAAGATCCAGGAACCAGTTCCCCATGTCTTACCCAGCTGTCCTTGTTGGGGTCCCGACCCATTTGCTCTGACCCCTTGTCTTCCATGTAGAAAAGAACAACTAACCACTATTCTCCGTAGGTTAACAGAATCTGAAAGCAAACTGACAAACAAACATTGCCCCCTGGCTCAGCGTCACCAGATACCATGGTGAAGGCTGATCACGGCGCTGCTTGGGCCAGTTTACCATTGTTGGCAATGGCTGAGAATAGTTTCTTCTGTAGCCTTCGTTAAAAACAAGCACTATTTTAGATGGATGCTGTCTGCACCCTGGCACAACAGTGATGATTGTCTGTGGGTTGAGGCTAGAACTGATTGATGGTGTTAACAAAACAGCGAACAATGTTCCTTTACTCTTCTGACCAGAACACATGGGTACTGGCAAGACTCATGATTTATTCATTTGCACGTGAAATTGATTTCAAAGGGCAACAGCCTTTAAATAAAAACTACCAAAGCAGTTAAAAATGTCATTTCTTTCCACGCGGAGCAAACGGCCACCTCTGCTGTTGGATGGAAGGCAGTGGGCATTGCTTAAGGCGGAAACGTGATGCTAAGGTGCTTTGTGCATCATGGGGAATTTTAAAGCCTCCAAGTTGATGGTAGGCAACATAACTAAACAATCAGGTGCTAAGTCTTCTCCACTGCATCAAGCAAACTGTTGAAAATCTGCGCTTCATCTGCAGCCTTCCAAAGTGGCTGATGCCTGGGCAGTGTTCTTCTTTTTACTTCTTGCCCATGAGGTACCACGCTGGAGCAATATCGCTGGACTTGAGTTTAGACAGAGTCTGCGCCAGCGCTGGAACCAGTTAGAGGGGGAGAGTTGGGGAAGGGGCATGGATGAGAGCCGGTTGCAAGCTGGCTGGGCCAGTGATGCAGCTGACATGATGGATTCTGTGTTGACACTCTGTGCTTCAGGGAATAGTCTCCAAACTCATTTCTACCCTCTCGGAGAATCTGTTCACACAGGCGCAAGCCTCAAAATACAGCCCTGGAACAGAAACAGCAAGGGAGGGGTGAATCTTGAAGAAGAGTATTTCTCAAAGTGAGCTGAACTTCAGCATTGCTCAGGAAGCGTTTTCAAAAATAGATTCTTTCACCTCTAAGATTCCAAGTTAGTAGATCCGAGACAGAGCCAGGAATTAGTTTATTTTTATTTATTAATTAATTTATTTATTGCTTTTTGTACTGAGGATTGAACTCAGGGGTGCTTAACCACTGAGCCACATTCCCAGACCTTTTTAATTTTTTATTTTGAAACAGGGCCTTGATAAGTTGCTTAGGGCTTTGCTAAGCTGCTGAGGCTGGCCTCAAACTTGTGATCCTCCTGCCTCAGCTTCCCAAGCCACTAGGATTATAGACATGTTCCACCACGCTCAGCCGGTGCATAAAAACAACACAACAACAATAACAACAACAACAACAACAAAACCATTAAGTGATTCTGAAGGTCAGCTAATGTGGCATCAAGTGGCAACACCCTATGTGTCCCATCCCAATCTCAACCTCATGTAATGGCCACCTACTTCTCTGTAGCCTGAGCATCGACTGGGTGCTGAGGCTCCAGTACACTTCTTTGGATTCACCAAGGTTCATGGCCTGCTTTTCCAGGCCCCTCTTCACAGTTAGGTATGGACGCCTTTTAGAGAGTCATCGTGGTACAGAGGGGAATATATAGAGATAGGAATTCAGAGTGATTGACTTCCTTCTATAGCTATCTAGTAGGAAAACTAATTATAGGAATTGGAAATATTGAACATGAAGAAAAGATGAATGGGGGATCATGAAACATTTTCTTGAAGGTAAGTTCTCCATTCTGTGGGTTAAAGTGTAGGAAAGGGACCCCCATGAGGCTAGAAGTTAGACTGAGAAATACCATGTGAACTAAAGGGACAGGAAGCACTAGAGGGAGGAGTAAGTGTGGCCGCAAGGTCACGGCTGCAGAGGTGTGCCTACTGAGCATGGGGTGGCTTAGAAACCACTTGCCTATGGGCAGGAGGGTGGATCAGAACAGAGCCGGGCAGCACTCACAGGCTAGAACGCTTCACTGTATCACAGAGAAGACCGTCTTTATTGGCATGTACCTGTGGAACACGCGATTGTATTTTTTTTTTTAAACAGAAGGACAGTGAGAGAGAGAGAGAGAGAGAGACAGAGAATCCATTTTTATTGAGTTTTTCATGTGGCTTTCGTTGCTCTGACACTTGTGTATGTGGGTGCTGGGGTTTGAACCCGTGTACTTGTGCAGGCTGGGCAAGCACCGTAACCACCAAGCCACTGCTCCAGCCCCACAATTGTGTTTCTTGAGGTGTCAAATCTTTTGCACCTTTCTCTTTGGTTACCGACTTGAGATAAAAGTCATATTGTGAGCTCTTGCTGTATGAAGTAGATTTGCCCCACCCAGTGACTCAGGACTCAATCCCAACCTTATGAACATTGAGCAGAACCAAAATGAGTGAGGCTGTTTTTTCCAACCTGACATCCACTCACTGAGCCGTCCATGCGCGAAGACTGTGGACCAGGATGGTCTAAGCACTGGCATTCGTGGTGAACTGTGTGGAGGCTCTTGCCTTCGGAAAGCTTACATTTCCTTGCAGGCGACAGATGAAGAAATAAACAAGCTAACTTCAGGTGGTGCTAAGTGTTGTAATGGAGAATAACAAGATCCAGGGGATGGGCTAGGGGACTGGGGAAGTCCCTCCTTAGAAGAATGTGTAGTGAGCCCCGCTGGGCACAAAGGTGGGAGGGGCTCTACAAAGGTCTTGATATGGAAAACAGCTAAGCATATTTAAAGAACGGGAAGGAAGCAACTGTGGCTGGAATGGAGTAGTTAAAGGATTGCTTGGTAGGAAATGCAGTTTGAGGGGAACCAGAGCCCAGATCCTCCAACCAGAACCTCTGTGTTGCAGGCCACAACACAGAGTTAGGGTGTGTTCTAAGTCTGAAGTAATTTGCTTTAAAGTGTTTGCATGATTGTTCTAGATAAGGTTACATTCCAAGGATTCACACATATTGTACCAATGGGGGATACTGATGGCTTCAGCTCAGCTGCTTCCTTTTATGGACAGGGACACCTGGAGAGGGACACACTTGCCTGCCCCAGGCACTCATTAGAGACAGCCCATCTGGATTAGGGAAGTGGAGGGTGGGATATGTAGTCCAGTACTGGTATCCAGGGAAGACAAGACAACCAGCTGAGAGACAAAGATAGCGAAGCAGCAAGCTCTCTGGGGAGCCAGAGCCAGCAGAGTAAATGAGCTGGACCTCAGGGAGCCAGAATGTTTTTCTGTGGCTGCAAAAATCTAAGCAGTGGGAGGAATAAATAATGTTTTCCACTTTAGCCACAAATCACATTACGTTTTGTCCTGGACTTTAGACATGCCTGTAGACTTAAGTGCTGTTCCATGTGACTGCCTCCTGCCCCTTTGCCAAGATTCCCCTCCTAGACTGAGGTCTTGTCCCTGAAAGTCTATCTCGGGAAGGCTCTGGGGGTCATTTAGGGGTGAGTCCATAGGGTGGAGTGGAAGGACCTGGACATTGAGCCCCAGAGAGATGGTGGGTGGTGTGTGCTTGGACCGTGGGAACCAGGGCCACTCTCTGGGCTGATGTCATGGCAGCAGGGGCTGTGGGAGACACGTGCTCAGTGAAGGGGGGATATATGGTCAAATGCTGACTTCCTGCAGGAGGAGGTATTTTAGGAGAGAGACATAGGAGGTGGGCATCTCCGCTGCTTGAACAGATGCTGTTTATAAGAGATCTCAAAGGTCTTGAGGTCTCACTCAACACAGAGAGCATCCAGCAGTGCGTCTGTGGTAGACTGGTAACCAGATGGCAGAATGAGGTCACACAGGATGATTACAAGACTTTGGAATGGCAAGAGCACCCCCTTGGTCTGTGCTATAGGAAGCATTGACCACAATGAACTTGGGTTTCCTTGTCAGTTTGACAGGAGAGCTTCACCTACTGTATCCCCATTACGATCTGGGTTCCTGTGGGTGAAGCAGTGATGGTGATGTTAATGATGATGACGATATAAGATACCAGGTTTTGGATTCAAACTATGTGCCAGGCGTGGATATATATACGTTCCATATAGTAGCTCATTTCATCTTCACAGCAGCAATCTTGAACTCTTGGCACTATTTTCGGTCTCTTTTTATAGATAAGAAAATGGAAGTGTGGAGAAGCTGGTAATACACTTGAGGTTACATAGTCAGTAAGTGAGTGAGCCAGGCAGGTGCCTCCAAACTAGCCTATATTGCAATATTCTTCTGGTATGACTAGCCCTTTCAATCAAGCTGATGGGGTGTCTAGCTCTAGCAAGGAAGGAGAAAAGGGAGATGAATGAAGGGCGAGAAAGATAAATGAATAAAAAACATGTTTTCCTCAAATGTAACTTTATGGCCCCATTATAATTTTGGCCCCAGTCCTCAGTTTCCTTTGTTTCCTTCAACATCTATGTAGAGAACCAAGGTGACCTGAAGTCCCAGGTCAGGAATTCACAACATAAGTCCCACCAGTTAATTGACTTCATTTATTTAGTGAAAGCAGACTGAATCCCATCTCTGCTCTCTGACATGGACCATCTTGTGAGTGGCAGAATTTATAATATAGACTGATTTCCCTACCAGAAACTGTACGAAGGTGTCCCACAATTCCAGGGCAACTGATACCCACAATGGTCTAGCTCATAAAAGTGTATAAAGCTCATTAAACCTGAGACCTCCAGCAACAGAACCAGGTTGTTGCCCCTTATCTCCTCCCAGAGCCAGGAGCACCTGGATTTTATCTTTGATAGTGTCCCAGATACCCTCACATGGAAAAGAATCTTGTACTTTTTCACATGTTCCCTCTTTTTCCAGTGTTCCATCCCTTCTCAACCCATCCTGTTCCATGTCTTCCTTGTATCTGGCATTCCTCCAACAAGCCACTGGAAGTCATGATGTATCAGGCAGGCATCCAGCACAGGAACCAGGCAGGAGTGGTGTTTGGCCAACTTTAGGAACTTGTGTTCTTGATGAGGACATTGAAATAATCTACTGCTACTTGATCCTTTCTCAGACAGGGTTGAACATCGTATGGCACTTGTCTTTAGTCTTCCACCTGATCCCCACTTGAAGTCAGTCTCCCCATCCCACTATTCCATGGGGCCTCTTGTGTGGAATCAAATGGGATAAATTCCATGTGACATGCAATGTACCATGCATGCTTTACCAACGTAAATGAAAGTCATTGATGAAAACAGGTAGTTCCCCAAGTGATTGCCGTCAACCTCATCTAAGTACTGCCAGCCCTCCCAGTTTCCATTCCCGATGGTGTTATTCCTGACCAACGGTGTTTGGCTGTCATCTCCTCCAGATTGATAGAAGACCTCCACCTGATATAATGGTTGAATACCCTGTTCCAGGAAACCAAAGCGGACAAAGCATCCCTGAAGACAAGGATGAGAAACTATAATCTTATTCCTGCTTAGTACTGACATCAGTGAATTCAAATCGTGTCTAAGCCATGCCCTGCTTGCTTAAACAGAGAGGGACCTAGGTGAGGTTGATTGTCTCCAACATTATTTTCAGAGTCTCAGTCTATTTTTTTGGATTGACACATAATAACTGTACATATGTATGTGATATAGTATGCTATTTAGATATATGCATATATTTTGTAATGATCATGCTAGGGTAATTAACATATTCGTAATGTAAACATTTATCTTTTTGTAGTGAGAATGTTAAAAATTCTCTCTTCCAGGTTTTGAAAAATATGCATTTTTTTGTTAGCTGTAGTTACCTCATTGTGCAGTAGAATCAGAACTCATTTTCCCTTTTAAATCTAACAATGTAACTGTTGACTAAACTCTCTCCACCCTCCTCTTTTCCCTTCCACTCCCAGCCTCTGTTAACTACTATTTTATGCTCAATTTCTAGGAGAGCAACCTAAAAATTTCATATAGGAGTAAGATCATGCAATGTTTATCTTTCTATACCCAACTTATTTCACATAACATAATGCCATCCATATTGTCCCTAGGGACAGATTTTATTCTTTTAATAGTTGAGTAGTATTCCATTGTATTTATGTACCACATTTTCTTTACCCATTCATCCATTGCTGGGCCACTTACAGAGAAACTCAAATGGATGCTCTACTGCTCTTAACTTATATCATTTCTGAGTCCCCTTCTTGAAATCTCCTTGGATTTGGGTTGCACTCCTCTCTTCTTGGTTGATGTGTTTTTAGATGACAAAATTTTGCAGAGGGAGAATAATGTGGGAGGCTATGGAGTGCAGGTCACTAGACCTGGACACATTGGATTTCAGAGCTATAACTTACTATCTTTTCAGCAAATTTCTTAATCTTCTGGAATCTTTAGTTCTCCCAGAAATGGCATAGGTATCATAAATGCAACTTCAAGGGATATGGCAAGAATTAAATGAGATATGTCTAAGACACTTAGATGATTGGTAGTCACATCAAAAACAATTTAAGAAAGGTAGTTCGTATTGCTCAGTAGGTTTGTAGGCTGAATGTCAATACCCTGCAGAAAGGAAGTGGTTGAGAGTGGTTCTCAGAATGTGGACCTCTCACTTGCAGCATCAGCATCACCAGTGCTGGCCTTACACAGAAATTCATTATCAATGCAAAATCTCAGACCCCATTCCAGACCTGCCGAGTTAGTGAGGGCCCATGAATCTGCCTTAACAACTCCTGCAGGTGATTTTGAAAGTGCATGCTAAAGTCTGAAAAGAATAAAGGCGGGCAAAGCTCTGGAGGGGAGGATGAGATTCAAAGGCAAGGTGGGAAGGCTGGTAGTCAGCAGTGGGGAGGAGCATTTATCTCTTCAAATGAGTCAGGAAGGTAAGAAGAGAAAAGCTGAGGGTGAATTTTAGATGGCAAAGGGAGAAAGTGAGATTCTCATAAGCTGAACAATGAGTACGAGCGAGGGGCTAGCAGAGGACTTTCATAGAAAGGGGCATTTTGGAAACAACTGATGGGGTATAGAAGAAAAATGAGAAGAAGAAGCATCAGTGTGGCCAGCAGCAATGGGGACACAGCTAATGTGGCCAGTTATGACTGTTTAGTAGCACTAGTTGACAGTCCTCTGTTTTGTTTTGCTTTTTTAGTGGTGCTCAGAATCCCATATCTATTTATGGAGAAGTAGCCTGGCTGTTCTAGTCCAGTTCAAAGCACTGTGGTATGAAACATTTGGAAGAATAAGGCACAAAGAATGTGTGATGTTGTGTGTGATTATAATGACAGACCAGGGATCTGGACTCAATAGAGCAGGAAACAACCAGGGAGAACTAATTGCTTGGGAGAAAATAGAGTGGTTAAGGGACTGGAGAGAAGAGCAGGAGCTCATGGGAGAGCAGCAATGGGAGGGTTCTGGACAGTAACGTCACCTGTTTAGACCTGGGTCAGGCATAGCTAGCCAAAGTGAAGTGGGATTAAAATGAAGGACAGTAAGGATGACAGAGCTTTGCAGAGGAATCAATTTTGTTTAAGTTTCTGGGTCTGAATTTTTGTGATGGTAGCAGGATTGGAGGGTCACTCTTCCCTTCTACCTGGAACTGATCTGAAAAATAAGGGGATGGATAATTTGTTTTCAAGACCCCAGCCAGTCTCGCATTAGATGGCCCATCATCTGCCAGCTAAAAGTATCATTCTATTCTGATCTTTGTTTTTTGACATCATGGTGAGAATTGTGTTGCGCATTACTGGGTAGTCAGGAACTTGAGTTAACTAACTTTCTTCTCCACCTAAAACTCTGGTTCTGTCTGTACGGTCTATATAGCCTTCTTGTTATCATGAATCATTTGATGGTGCTATATGTTCTGATATCTCAGTGATTTTTATACATGGTATTTTCTCTTTTTGTCTTGGAAAACTCACATCATTCTTTAATCACAAGTAAAATATCCTCTCATCTTGAAGTCTTCTCTTAATCCCTTAGGGTAGTAGTCACTCCCTCCTCTGTGTTTCTATGACACTTTGCGTATGTCATATCATGTCATAATTTGTGTTCATTTTCTAATTTCTTCTACTAGTTAAGATGGTCCTTAACGGTAAAAAATGCAAGCTATTTTATATATCCCCGTGCCTAATGTTAGCACAGTGCTTGGTGCATGTTTTGATGTTCAGTGAGCGCAGACGTAATATAGCTCACAATTCTCTATATGCAGAACTTACAATTTTCCAAGAATAGTCACATGTGTGATATACTCATTTTACAGCAGGTTTACCAGTTGTCCCATTATATATTCCACTATGAAAGCACAGAGAAATTGAACTAAAAAAGAGGTAGGGATAGGAGGGGCTGCAGAGGGGACTCAGTGGTAGAGCACTTGCCTGGCATGTATGAGAACCCAGGTTTGATCTCCAGCGCCACGTACACAACTAAGTGGAGGAAAAACAAAAACCAGATGAAAAACTAAAATTAATTCTCTCTCTTAAAAAAAAAAGAGGTAGAGATAGGAAATGAGACCCAAGTATTGTATTTCTAACTTTATTCATTTTCTTCCTTCTCTGACATTTTTCCCAAATAATTACAGGAACATAGGTTCAATGTGTGAACATTCTAATAAAAACCAGTTTGACCCCATTTCAAACCTTCTTGTTCTTAGCTGGAGGTGGTGATGTAGAGAGTGATAGTGTTGAAGCTGCCAGCGATGCTGCTCCTGCTTGGCCTCCTGCCCTTTGTAGGCTTCCCGGAAGAAAGAGGATCGCAGCCTGCTTCCTTTGAAGCTCAATTCAGTTCTATGCCAAGTGGAATGTTTAATGTTCCTTTTATTTTAGTGTTTGGAGAAATCTGTACCAGCTTAACATAAGTATGATTGAGCATCTCTTCTATACAGCCCTGCTTTAAGTATGTTCAAAATACAAAAAGTATGGATTGAAAACCTAGAGGTATTTGTGGATATTACCCCCTCAAAGACATGGATTATAACTTCCCACCCTTTAAATGTGGGCACATAGTGATTTGTTTCTGAAAAATAAAGTATAGAAAGGGGAAAAAGAAATTATAATAGAGAAATGCAACAAACCCCACCTCCATCAGAAGATCAAGGTTAATATCATCAGTGATGATCATAACATAGCTTGTACCCTTCAATCTGATATGATTTGATCAAAAAGTCCTTTTTTAATGGTACTGGAGATTGAACCCAGGGACTTATACATTCCGGGCAAGAACTCTCTACTGGGCTACATCCTCAACCCCGTTTACCTCTGTAATCTGCCTCCTTCAAACCTATAACTTCAGCCTAATCATGCAAAAAACTTCAAACAGGCTCATATTGAGGATCCATCTACAAAACATTTGAGCAGTACATCTCAGAACTGATACCTTCACTATAAAGTCATCAACGACAGGGTCTGAAAAAACTTTCACTGTCCAGAGGAGCCTGAGGGGACATGACGTCCTCTTAATTGTGTTATCCTGGATGCAACCCTGGAACATACAACGGATATTAGATAAAAACTAAACAAACAAAAAAAAAAAAAAAGAAATGTGAACTTTTATTAATAATTGTGTACAGAATTGGCCCATTAGTTGTGAACAGTATTTTGTACTTACAGGAAAAACTGAGTACAGAGTGTAGGGTCTCTGTGTGTTACTTTGAAATTTTTCTGTAAATCTAAAACTATTTCATAATGACATTTATTTAAAGAAAGAAAGAAGAGAAAAAAACCAACATATTCTATTGAAGAAAATGCAAAATTGTACAATCACTTTGAAAACAGTCTGTTTCATATAAAGTAGCAATTTCATTGGTTGATGTTTGCCCAAGTGAAAATGAAAGCCTACATTTGCACCAAAACTGGTGGAAAAAACCCCACAACTTAGAATAGCTTTATTTGTAATTGCAAAAAACTGGAAACAATCCAAATATTCCCTTACGTAGTGAGTGGATAAATGAACTGCCGTACACCCATACAAAGAAATATCTACTATTCTTTAATAAAAAGGAATGAGCTACTGAACTATGAAACAACATGGAAGGATCTCAAGAGCACTGCTCTAAGTCAAAGAAGACAGACTCATAAAGGCTACATTCTGTACGAAAACACTTACATGACATTTTCGAAAAGGCAACGAAGAGGGACATAAAACAGATCTTGCCAGATTCTGGGGATTGGGTAAGATAGACAAGAAAGGGACATGGTGGGGGGCGAGGTATTGTGAAGGGATAGAACTGTTCTGTGCCCTAATTGTTGTTATGGTTACATGACTATATATTTATCAAAATTTGCAAAACTGCACACTTACAAAGGTTAATTAAAACTGAAAAAAAAAAGTAATCTCAGGGACAATTGCTACTTTTCAGAATCCCTCTTCTACAAGGGACATATTTAGATAGTATTCTCACCTACTGCCTCTTCATTGATTTCATTTATAAGTGTTTAATTTGCCAAAAGGGTCACGTGTGTGTGTGTGTGTGTGTGTGTGTGTGTGTGTGTGTGTGTGTTAAGTGAGAGAGGGACAGTGAGAGAGAAGGGAAGAGAGAAACAATTTTATTTTGTTTTTTCATCTGGTTTTCATTCCTCAGACACTTCATTGTGTGCATGGTGCTGAGGTTTGAACTCATGTAACTGCGCATGCCAGGCAAGCACCATAAACGCTGAGCCACTGCTCCAGCCCCACTTGTGTGGTTTTAATGTGAATATTATTGTGCAACCATTACAGTGACACAGCAAAATCAATATTCATAGCAGCTCAATTTACAATAGCTAAATTATGGAAACAACTCAGATGTCCCTCACTGGATGAATGGATCCAAAAACTGTGGTGCATATATACCATGGAGTTTTACTCAGCAATTAGAAACAATGATATTGCAGCCTTTGAAGGTAAATGGATGGCTATGGAAGAAATTATGCTGAGTGAAATCAGCATAACCCAGAGAACCAAGGGTCGAATGTCTTCACTCATCTGTGGAGGCTGGAGCTAGACCCTGGCCATTGAGAAAGGAGGTCAATTCTCCTGATTTAAATCCGGAAAAGTTGTAAAGACATACAACCGAAGGCATTTGTAGAGATGTTTTGAGAAGGAGGGAAGGGGAGGGATCAGGGTGGATAATTGGGGGAGGGTCTTGGGGGGTAAATCTAATATTCAGAACTTTTATATATATATATATATATATATATATATGTTTCATTAGAAGCATGTTTGATTGTTCAACAAATAAATTTCTTAATAAAAAAATATTATTGTGCTACTTGCTGCTTGGAGATTCATAAGCGGAGTCACAGACCCAGACAGCAGAAACAAAAAACACGCACAGACGACAACTAGGCTGGTGCCTGCACAATGGGGACATTAGTTAAGTGTTTCAGAACCACCTGCTCTTGATATAATCATGAAGCCGATGAGACCTTTCTTTTGTATAAGCTTTGCAGTTTATAAAGCTCTCTCACATGGATTCACTCATGTGATCCACACAGTATCTCTGCCACTTAGGTGAGGCAGGCATTGTCGTGTCCATTTTATTTTATCTTGTTTTGCTTTATTTGGTTGGATTTTATTTATTTTTGTGGTGCTCAGGATCAACCCCCAGGCCTTGAGCATGCTAAGCAACACCCTCAGTCCTGACACCTTTCTTTTAAAAGAAGAGGAAGATACTCAGGGGTCCCCTGTCTATGTGTCTGCACTGCCTTGCCCTTCTCCCTAGGTTGGATGACGTAAAAGACATGGTATTTAGTGTAACAGATATAAATATTTTATACATTTTATAGAGGAATATAATTATTTTATAGATAAGGAAACAGCTTCTGAGAATTTCCCATCATTTTCCTAAAAAGTATTGGTCCTAAGAGTTCAGAACTGAGATGTCTGGTTGCAGGTCTAATTCCCTTCCTGCTGTCCTGTATGCTGGTGATGTGATTTTTAGGAAGAACTTATTTAAGTTAAGGGTATTTTGCTGTGAATCTTTAATGCACTGATGAGTGGACAGTTTGAGTTGGTTTCCATTATTAGAGACAGATTATTACGAGTAAAAACTGCTTTCCTCACTGTCTTCTTTACTAGTAACTTTGGGAGCTGGAAGGCAGTGTGTAATCTTCGAGTTTTCTCTTGGCTTCCAGTGTTTGGATAGTATCTCAATGCGAGAGCACTGTGTGTGTTGGAAGCTCTGCCTTCCAAAAGAAAGCTCATTGCTGTAAACATAACAAGGATTTTTCAACAAACACTAGAATTATATCAAAATGAGTATTTTTCAAGATAGTTGCTTGGAGAGACCATGCAATTTAATTGCTTTTTTTTTTTTAACCAGGGATTGAGTTGAGCCTGGGGGTGCTTAACTACTGTGCAACACTTCCCCAGCCCTTTTTTATTTTTTTATTTTGAAACATGGTCTCACTAAGTTGCTGAGGCTGGCTTTGATCCTGCAATCCTCCTGCCTCAGGCTCCCAAGCTGCTGGGATTACAGCGTTAGCCACCACACCTGGATCAGTTTAATTACCTTTTAATTGCATCTCCCTTTTATTCCAAATAGTCTTGCCAGTTTCCTCATCAGGTTTAGCTCTGCTGTTCTTTTCCTTGTGTTCTTGCTGGTCTCTGAGCTCCTTCTGGGCAGGTTGAGCCTTCTCCTCACTGTGTCTTCAGAATCTAGCTTACAGCCTGGTCCATTGAAATGCTCAGACTTTGTTGAGTGGAACTGAATCCAGACTCATTCATCAAGACCTTAACTGTAATTAAGGAGGCCTCAGCGAGAGCCCTTTAGTGTCTTCAGAATGTCCACTGAGTGCTGTCAGCCACCTGCCCATTTTCAGTTTTCCTGATCGATATCTTAAAGGATAATATCTTCAAGATACCTTAAACGAAAACATTTGTATGAGTGAAACTAAGAAGGAAAAGGAAAGAAATTCTACTCTTCTTGATTTTGGACCTAAGTTAGAAGATTATGAGTGAGTCTTATTCTAACCCCATTAGAAATAAATTTATATGCTCCCATCTATTCAGAACGGTCACCACCTGTAGTTACCTTGTTCTTACTGTGTGATGAAGTTCTTACTGTGGGATTCGGAGTCCAGAGATCTGATTCCATCACTAAATTATGCGAACCTCAGTATATGACTTTTTTTATATATCTCTAAATGAAAATGCTAATTACTAAATACTTCAACCTGAGCACTGATTTCTAGCCCATTTATTAAGCCAGTGGTTAGTTATTAACCCTGTGCATAGTTCCAAACGTGTAGTGCGAACTGATCCTTTCCTCTGGTCCTCTTGGACTCTCTCCCAAGATAACACTCACTCCCAAGCTGATAAGTGATTCTTCAACCTTTTGCTGTGTGTCTTTTCCATTTCATGAGCCTGCGAGACCCTGGGGACTTGGCTGTCTCCTTACTATGTCCGTCACCAAAGTCTATACATAGTGCGTGTACACAGGACTTGGGAAAGGAGTCTTTCAGGGCAATGTCCTTAGCTTACAGTACAGACTTTCAAAGGCTAGATGGCACTGTTGCTAGAGCCAAATCAGGTATGTTGTGAAGTACCAGTGGAGAGGGAAGGGAAACCCCTGCAGCAGGCCTGGAGCCCTCCCTTGCTGAATTTAACTCAGACTCCCTGCAGGAGCAATGAGTGAACTCCCAGCTGCTGGCACGGTGTGTTTCGCACCTTCACAAATGTGATTTCAGAAGATCTTCATCATGCATGATCGTCAGGACAGCTGTATTGATCTTAGTTTTACAAAATTGTAACTCGGAGGAACCATGTGCCTGGACTAAATGTATGTAGCAATTATACAATGGAACTTTTAATCATGCATGCTTGTTGACATCACCCAACAAAAGCAGGGTGGGTCCTCAGAGTGTTCTGGAAGAGGACGATGGTCAGTGATATGTTTGTCTCAGGAGAGCAGCCTGGATAAATCACATCCAGTCCTAGGGGAAAAGGTAGAGCCCTCAATCACATTGATTGAATGGCTCAGCTTAGCTTGTGCCTCAGAGGGCCTGCATCTGAGACAAAGGGAGAATACGTTGGTTTTGGAGGAAAAAAATGTAATACTGCATACAGGCTCTTTGAAGAACAAAAATGATGGGTAATTCCTGCAGTTACTAGGATCCAAGGTCAGTGGTGGATACACTGGAAGGATGATCCGTTTAGAGGATGCTGCCTTGGGGTTATGCTGCAGCTGCTGCCATTGTGTATTTTCTAAATCCATGATGACAAACAAACAAAACCATTCTATGCAGTCAGCAGGGTAGGTGTCACTACTCCACTCACCTTACAGATGAAGGAATAGCGGTCAGAAATGTAAAGAGACATGTCTATGATCACACAGTTGGTAAGTGATTGACCTAGGACTTGAGCCCAGAGTGAAGGTGAAATAAAATCCTGTCCTCCTTTCATTATCATTTTTCTGGGCAGTAACAGCTCATCTAGAAACTACAAAATTAAAAGGACTGCTATTGGCACACAAGGTAAGGCATCTGTGGCTAGAAAAACATCTACACGGAGTGGCAAATGATTAATGATATGCAAAAACTGAGAACAAATTAATATGTTATTTGTGCCTTCTGATTGTCTCTACTCTCCCGTTTCTTCCCAGGATGATGAAGATAAACTGACTTGGAAAGATCGGTTCCCAGGTTACTTGATGAACTTTGCCTCCATCTTGTTCATGGTAATTTCCTGAAGGGACCCTGTGCCTGTGACTGTGTGCATGTCTCTCCTGTTATGTGAGTGCCGTGGATATTTCATTCTTTTATGCTTTGGCAATAATGAGGATCTGGCAAGGGTGAAGCCACAGTCCTGCGTTGAGAGGCAGGATCTTATGCAGTAGAGAGGTCATGGAGCATGCGTGTTTGTAGTTGGAACTTCCATAGAATGGGTTGTGAGACAGAGAATGTGGACAAGTAACGCAGATGGCTGCAGAACTGTGGCAGCCTGTTTGGTTTGCGGGTGACTGTCTCTGATGGTTTGTGGAATGAAACAGCATCCGGAAGTCACAGGAGATAGGTCGTGGGGGCTCCGAGTATGATTCATCCGTGTCCCTATAGACACTGGGTTGATTTTCCTGTGTTCTGGTGTGAGTTTGGCAGAGCTTTTTGGCAAGACCCAGGTGATCTCAGCTATGTCAGGGAAAACTGAAGGAGGATCCTGTGGTGATTCATATTGGGGGTCACATCAGTGGGTCACATCATTCTTGGGAGCCAGGATGGGTAAGACAAGGTAACTTAAGCTCCAAGCCCTCAGGAAAGGCGAACATCAAAATATCAAAGGACCAAGTTAGGATCACAACCACACATGTCCTTCTTTATGGGGAGATCTTTCTTTTTTTTTTTTAGTATTCAAGTGTAGATTTTACAAAGGAGAATGTATACTTACAGCTCAGAGCATTTCTAAGTTGGAATATACATTAGTTGAAGGATAGCTTATTCCAAAAATTAGTCCTGGGAAAGCATCATAATTTCCTTGATCTTCTGGCTAGAGGTAGCTCTGACCCTGGCTGAAGATTGCTATGGTGAATTTTATTACCATCTTGACTATTGAGGACAGAGGCCATGTCTTAATCTCAGACATTTAAGAAGTAAAGGAAGTTTAGAAACCTTCTAATTCGACTTCTCATTTTGCCAATGAAGCGCAGAGTTGTCAAAGCTTAGCAATCTAAATTTGTATTCTTCTCATTGCCTTAGTAAGTATGAAGCATGTAAAATTTATTCAAGAATATGTGGTGAATTGCAGTGTGTTAAACTTTATAATGATATAAAGTTTAATTTAGCTCTTCAAAGCCTCGCGCAATATGCAGATTGCTGTCCAAGAGTTTATCCATTCATTCAAGGAATACTTAATGCATGTAACAGTGTGCTTGGCACTGTTCTTAGTCACTGAATAAAGCAAAAAATAAATTAAACATTCTCTCCCTGAAAGAGCTTAGAGACAATAAATAAGTAAATAAATAAAATAGACTACCATCTCTGGTAGTAGTGGAATTTGTGACTTCTTGTTTTGCTGAATTGATGAAAAAAGTTGAATAAATATATTTTCCAGTCTTTTTAATGCCTCGAAAGACTGGCAAGATCATAATAATACTAAGTTGAAAGTTAAAGGGAAATGGGAACCAAGAAAATGAATACCTTGGGCCTAATATAGATTTTTTTCCTAGGGGGGCATTTTCCCATCTAGGCAAACTTAGGCTTTGATTTTGCTGATGTTATGGGAAAGAGGAAGATGGAAATCAGGCACTGTTGTTGGTTCAAAATAGGAAAATATGTTCACAACAACTATAACTGAGAGAGTTAGCCTCAGAACATATAAAGAATTATGAAACAATGGAAAAAGACACTACAATTTAAAAAAATGGAAAAATACTTGAATAGGTATTTCATAAGAGAGGAAATTCAAATGACCAATAAATCTACAAAAGAGTACCCAGTCTCATTAGTAATCATGGAAATTCTAATTTAAACCACAGTAAAATGCTACATGTACCCAACAGATAACATGCTATTAAAAAGTCTGTCAATAACAAGGGTTGGAAAAGATATAGATCAAAAGATACTCCTATACACTGCTGGTGGGAATGGAAATCTTTAATAAAAGTCACTTTAGAAACAGTCTGGCATTATCTAGTAAAACTGAAATTTATAGCCTGAATTCCACCCATGGGTACATGCCCTTGAAAAACTTATTTGTGTGCATAGCAAATTACATGTATAAAAATCTCTATGGAAGCCCTGTTTATAATAACCCCAAACTGGAAATATTCCAAATTCCCATCCCCACTAGAGTGGATAAACAAATTAGGGAATATTTATACAATTAAGTCCTACATAGCCATGGAGTTGAGCAAGCTAATAGCAATCCACAACAACATGGGTGAAAGAAACCAAAACAGAAGAATATATATGGTTTGAATCTACTCATTCAAGTTTAGAAAGAGACCGTCTTAACTTTCTTGTTGAAGGGTGCGTATCTAAGTGACAGAACTATAAAGATAAGCAAGGAAATGATTGCCACAAAATTCAGCAGAGTGGTCAACCTAAAAGGAAGAGCCAGTGAGAACTGGCATGGGGGAAGGGGGGACAGGGAGGAGGGTGCAGGGAGATTCTGGCTGTGTAGATCTGGGTTGTGTTAGAATTTGCTTTCTTCATTCAACTGTGTGTACATATGTATGTATAAAATAAAATTTTCCATATGTTCACCATACAGTTTTAAAATATACAAAATGTGGGGTTGGAGTGATGGCTCAGCAGCTAAAGCGCTTGCCTGGCATGTGCAAGGACCTGGGTTCAAACTCCAGTGGCATGTACACAACTGTCAGGAAAACAAAACCCAGATGAAAAATAAATAAAATCAATTCTTTCTCCTTCTTCCTCTCCTTCCCTCTCTTAAAAAATTACACAAAATGTGTATATTAAATAGGTTGGTCAGGGAAGTTCCCGTTAGAGATTTTCTCAAGGATCTGGAGGACGTGAAAGGGCCATCCACGTGGGAATTCTGGAACATTAGATTGAGGGGAAAGGCCTTGAGGTGAGTGAGGTCGCTCGAATGTCACCAGAGTTGAGTGCTGTAGAAAGAGAGAGAGGTGGAAGGGATGTGGTAGGAGAGATCATAGAGAGTCAGGGGTGGCCTTATAGACCACAGCAAGGTGGGCTTACCTATGTGAGATGGGACCTGTAGCAGGAGGTTTTGTAGAGGAGTGATCCATTCTGACATCAGAAAGGTCATTCTGCTGTACTGAGAAACATTAGGAAGGCAAGGGTAGGACGAGAGTTTGCATAGGAAGCCACTGCACTAATTCAAGAAGAGTGATGGTACAGGCCGGGGTGATAGAAGTGGTCAGGTGCTGGTTCCATTTCAGAAGTGGACCTGAAAGAATTTGAAGTCATGTAACATGGAGAGAAGTCAAGGATGGCTCTACCGCTTTTATCTTTAGGAACCAAAAAACTGCACGTATCTCTTACAGGGGAGGGATTCTGGAGTTGTCCTCATGAGTGGATGAGATTATGGAACTCAGCATCTCATCCAGGCTGGAGACCTAATTGGCTACGGAGATCACCAGGGGAGTGAGGATAGATAGGGAAGAGGTTCAAGGACAGTCCCAGGAAAATGCAGAGGTACAGTTTGGGAACATGAGAGAAAGAAGCCAGAAAGATGGAAAAGGAACAGCCAGGGGAGAGTTTAGGGTCCTGGAAATCAAGAAAGCATTTCAAAGAGGAGGGCAATCCATTACATCAAACACAGCTGAAAAGTCAGGGCAGAAGAGACTGAAACTAGCTTATCCACTGTCTGGGAAAAGACCTCATACCATCATTTTTATCAGCCCAATAACAAATAGGTCACTCACCGCCCTTTGACAAATACTGAAAACTGGGTCGGTAGTAATCATGCAAGAGTTCTGGCTTTTTTGTTTTTGTCTTAACTTACATAGAGACCTCGTAAAGCCAGACTGGAGGGCAGAAAATTTTTGTGTGTGTTGTTTAGATATGTGATTAGCTCTTAAAAAGAAAAAAAGCTTCCCTTTGTCAACGCGCTTGACTCCTAAATCTTGATATAAATGGAAGATTCTGTTTCAGAACCAAGAACTAACTGATAATCATACTATGTTTGGGGTTCTCCATTTGCCATGAGTAAGCAGAGACTGGAGTAAGTGGGAGCTGGGAGTGGGGTGTGAGATTGCAGGGTAACCCCCTCTGGATCAGCCCTTCCTCTAGTCTGGTCCTGGTCTAAGCTTTTTGACCTTTCTTTTGTAGTACTCTAAAGAGAGGTTCTCTCAGAAGTATTCTAGGTTGAACAATAAATTAAATGGTCCCCTGCCTATTGGATTTCTTTGTTTTAAAGAGAAAGAGGGACAGTGAGAGAGATAGAGAAAGAGAGAATCAATTCTATTTAGTTTTTCATGTGGATTTCATTGCTCTGACACTTCGTTGTGTATGTGGTGCTGGGGTTCAAACCTGCATCCTCAGGCATGCCAGGCAAGCACCATAACTGCTGAGTCACTGCTCCAGGGCCCCCATTAGATCTTTTAAAAATCCTTAAATCTTTTTTTTTTTTTTTGGACCGGAGTTGAACCTGGATGCACTTTACCACTGAGTTACATCTCTAGCCCTTTTTTAAATTTTCATTTTAAGACAGGGTCTCACTATGTTGCTTAGGGCCTAAGTTGCTTGCAATCCTCCTGCCTTAGCCTCCCAAGTCACTGGGATTACAGGCATGCACCACTACTCCCACTTTAAAATTCTCATTTGATACCATCTTTTCCATATTTCTTTGTTTTAAAACAGCCTAGTCTTCTAAAAAAAAATGTGAAAGAAGAAGGGCTTGAAATTATCCTATATAAGGTGTAGAGTGTGAGATCAAGGAACTAGGGTGGTGGTTAGGAAAAAATAATATTTTGTCATGAAGTTACAGTAAACCCAAGGCACCTACTGCAATAAAAGTGAACGTCTCTCATCTCCTTCCTTCCTCTACTGCCTGTGACTGATCCTTGGCAGAAGATGCCAGGACCATGGCCGCTAGGAAGGATTTAGAGGTACCAGTCTGCCAGACCAGTTGGGCGTAATTTTCATGGGATGACAAGAGCTAAGAAAAGCCTTGTGCTGTTTGATCTGCCCCGTCATGTTAGGAGACAGCTTGAACAAAGATGGGTTTTCTTTCTTTTCCAACCTTTTTGAGCTATAGTTTCTTTTTTTCCTTTTTGAATTAAACCTCTTTGTTTTGTCCTTTTAAATGTTTTCTAACTTTTATTGGTGCTTTCAAATGATACCTAAAAGCAGCATTCATGGTTGCATATTAATACGTACACTCTGACAATATAATTTTGTCAATTCCATTTTCCGGTACTTCACCTTTCCCTCCCTGCCTCCCGCCCCCTGGTCCCCTTCTTTCTGTTCTGCTGGCATGTTTTCTCTTGATAGGGGAGGGGATTATCAGAGGCTGTCCTTTTCCTACAGCCTGAGCTTTCCTTCCATGCCCAAGTTAATCATTTACTTACACTTGTATACTGGGGACCTGCCAGTGGAAACCCCTTTGTCTGGATGGTCACAATAGCCCCTCACATGAGCTTTATTTTTTATTGTTTTATTTTTATATATATTTTTATTAAGAAATTTAGTTATTGTATAATCAAAATGCATCCAAAGTAACAATATGATATGTATATATTCTTAAATTAGATTTACCCCCTAGATCCTCCCTGTTCTCCCCGCCTCCCTGCCTCCTCTCCCCTCCTTCCTGCTACATAGCTATGAATGCCCTAGGTTATGTGTTACTACGCCTTTGCTGGGTCTCATACATGAGGCTGACCACCTTTTCAAGTCACCCTTCTGTTTAAAACTTTCTAATGACTTCCTTTCTCCTGAGATGCAGAAGCCAACTTAGTGTATTTTATCTATGCATCTGGTTTATTCTCTGTCTTTCCCCACTAAAGGTCAACTTCACAAAGATAATAATTTCTTTTGTAAAATTTTAGTGAACACATTCGTTTTATATATTAATGGGAGTCAGTGTGATATTTCCAGACTTCAGGCAGCATGCATTGACCTCATTCAACCACCTTCTTCAATTTTCACCCCAGATCCACACTTGCTTCCCAGTCTCTAGTAATCCTTCTTATATTTTCAGGCTGACTTTAAAAAAAAAAGTTTCCACATATGAGGGAGAACATGTGACACTTGTCTTCCTGTGTCTGGCGCATTTTGCTTAGCACAGAATCCTCCAGTTCCATCCATTTTGCCGTAAATGACACCATTTGTTCTTTATGGCTGAATAATACTCCGTTGTATTTCCACACCACATTTTCTCTATCTATTCATCTGTTGGTGGGTACCTAGGCTGATTCCTATCTTAGCCATTGTGAATAGTGCCAGAACAAACATGGGCATGCAGGTATTTCTTGTATGCTGAGTTCATTTCCTTTGGATATGTGCCCAGGAGTAAGACAGAGGGAGCATGTGGTCATTCTATTTTGCATTTTTTTAGGAACCTTCATATTATTCTCAATAGTGTCTGTACTAATTTGCAATCCTGCCAATAATGCCTGAGTTCTTCTTTCTGTATAACCTTGCCAGCAGTTATTTTTTTGCCTTTCTGACAATGGCTGTTGTAACTGGGGTAAGATGGTATCTATTTGTGGTTTTGATATACATTTCCCTGGTGGCTAATGATATTGAATATTTTTTCATACATTCATTGACCATGTGTATTTCTTCTTTTGGAAGAATCTACTAAGATTCCTTGAAAGGCAGTAATTTCTGGATGGAATTTTTTTTTTTTTTTAGTGCTATATCCCTAACACCTAGTAATGTGCCTGGCAGATAGGAGGAGCTTCAGAAATGTGTTAAAATGACAGAGGGGGTAAACAATTACTAAACGGATGTTGGGGGTGGCTTACGTCAGTAAAGCCATGAGAGGAGCAGAATATGTTTTTTTTTTTAATTTTTTGCTTGAGCTCCGACTGCTTTCTGTTGTAGGGTTGGCACTCTCCCTCTAGATCAGCAGAGGTTGCTTCCGCCCCATGCATTCCTACTTGTTTCTCCTCTCTTTCCTGGAAAGTTTTTCCTTTTCCTTATTCTCTCCTCAAGGCTTTCCCATAGGAAACTGTCTCAAACTTTTCCCTCAGAGTTTTCTCTGACCATTTTGCTTGTTGCTGAGAGCGGAGCAGAAGCTCATGGGCTGAGTGAACCCCATGATTCTGAGTGGCTACTACCTGGGTCACCCTGTTGTGTGTGTGCAATGGTTTTTCTCAGCTTTGATTCAGAGTGGAAGTCCTGAAATCTAAGGATGGGGTCGTTTCTCCCTCCTTTTCTGTGATGTCAAATAGCACTCTGGACTCCATTGCCTGGCTTTCATTGCAGTATTATTTTTTTATGCCCCATAGGTGGAGTTATGGAATTTAAACACCAAAGGCCATGGGGACTGTGCCAATGTAACCATGTGCAAGGCAGCAAGATGACCTATAGCTGAGAACCAGCAAATCTTTACCAAGCTGCCTCCAGAATGTGACGCTACTCTGAATGGCCTAAGATGCAGAATGTGGTCCCAAACCAATTCTCTTTCCATTTAGTTGTGGGAGACTAATCACAGACATGTAATAATATATATATACACAGTGCTGTGGCTTACACAATGGCTGGCCAAAAAAATATTTATGGTGTTTAAAGAATGAATTCAATCTTACAGACACATGTAATGAACATGGTATTGGATTTAGTATCAGAAGACCTGAGTTTTCTTTCCTTTGAAGAAATTTATTTGTCGAACAATCAAACAAGCTTCTAATGAAATAGTATATATAAATTCTAAAAATTAGATTAACCCCAAAGAGTGCCCCCGGTTACCCACCCTTATCCCCCCCTTCCCTATACATCTCTACGAATGCCTTAGGTTGTATGTCATTACACCTTATCCAGACTTTTTTTCTTTTTTTAATTTATTAGATGAATATGGAGTTACAATTGAGGGGGAAGCATTGTCAAACAATTAAGAACATTATCCAGATTTAAAACATGAGAATTGACCTTCTTTCTCAATGGCCGGGGTCTAGCTCCAGCCTCCACACATGAGTGGAGACATTCGACCTTTGGTTCTCTGGGTTAGGCTGACTTCACTCAGCATGATTTCTTCCATAGCCATCCATTTACCTTCAAAGGCTGCAATATCATTGTTTCTAATTGCTGAGTAGAACTCCATGGTATATATGTATCACAGTTTTTGGATCCATTCATCCAGTGAGGGGCATCTGGGTTGTTTCCATAGTTTATCTATTGTAAATTGAGCTTCTCTGAACATTGATTTCTCTGTAAGATCTGAGTTTTAATGTCAGGGTGGAATTGTAGACTTGAGAACCGTAGAGCAGGGCTCAAATCCTGGATCATCATTAAATCTCATATAATTAGTGCAAGTGAAGATGTGCATTGAATAATGGCATCAAGAAGGGACAATGGGTCAGCTTGATGATGACATTGTTATTAACCTTAGCTTCTCAGCTCTGCTACATCCTCTCCAGACCTTGGATTAATTAGATTGTATGAAACAAATCCCTACATGCTAAAATTCTTTAATTCCTGCCATGATCCAGGAGACTAGGGTTGCAGTCCATGCCTTTGGCCTTGAGCAAATTACTTCCGTTTTCCAGGCCTGCTTCTTGGACTGCAAAGTGATTATGAGGCTGAGTTAGTGCTCTTCAAGCTTATGTAGCTTGAAAACTCTGGGATCAGAGAAGCTCTTGGAAATAACACAGGAGAGGTTGAGAACTTGATTTCTTTCAGAAGATAGAAAACAAAGACTAGAGAAGGTGAGGCGGCCAAGAACAATGAGAGGCTGGGGAAGCAGTGTTAGGAGTAGGGCCAGGGGAAAAAGAGGGTGGGAATGAGGGAAGCGTTCCTCCTAGGTGAGCATAGCAGTGCTTTTGTACCTGAGTAGGGGACCATGTTAAAATGCAGATTCCGAGTCAGTAGGTCTAGAGTTGGGTGTGAAATTCTCCACCTCTATGTGGCCTCCTGTTGGTGCAGTGGTCTGGTCCACATACTGCAGTTTGCATAGGGAGGAAGAGTGTCCCCGTTCTAGCAGCAGAGCCTCTTGGAGAAGCCCAGCAGCTTGTCACCTCCCCTTTGGGTCCTCCATGTCCCTCCTCCAAGACCCTAAAGCAGAGGATGTTTTTGTCATTTTTCCTTGAGTCTTTCCCCAACCCCAACCCTAAACCTTTGTGCATGTGCATGCACACACATACACACACACACACACACTCATTGTCCTGGCCTCTGCTGCTTCATCGATACTTCCATCACTGGTCTTCACTGCAAAAGTGATTTTTGGGGAAAAGAATCTCACACCATATTTTCCAGGCCCTTACTGTCTGGCGGTGACAATCCCAGAGGAGCAGAAGGTGAAATATCCACGTGGTTGTAGTGGGATGATGTCATGTCCAGGTTTTCCCTCTCACATGGTAGTCATCCCCCGCTAGTCCTGCATGCTGGTGTCTCTGCTGCTCCCACCCCTGCTCAGCATCCAAAGAGGGGCCTCCCATGGAGTGTTTTCCCCATCTGCCTTCCCTACGCACACGCACACAGGCACACACACACACACTTTACCCAGAGAACACCCACCTTCTTGCCTTTCTTACCAAGTTCTTCTTTTCCACACCATGGCCCAAAGGGCAAATGCTAGTATTTGTAAGAGAGCCCCCAGCAGCTCTAGTCTGAGCACAGTCAGCAGTCCCCAGAGGTCTGAAGGGGTCCATATCTTGACACATCTGCAACCCATTCCAGGCTCACCAGAGTGTTGTTCACACTGCCTGCAAAGCCCTCCCAAGCCTGAGCTCCACCCCGCTCAGGAATGTGCAGGCCAGCACAGTTTCTGCTTCCAGGGGAACTTTCACCTGCCCTTGTCTCTCCCCACATTTTCCAGTTAGCCCTTCATAGCCAGTGCCACTGCTCCCTAGAGAAAAGAGGACCCAGACAACCTCATTTGCAGAAAGAGTGCTAAAAAAGCAAATCCTAAAAAATTAGAATTTGCCCTGAGCAGAGTATGTACCTAACAGCTGCCTATCCTCCCTCTGCTGCCTTGGAGAGGTTCCCCCAGGGCACACTCCTCAAAGTGTCTGCATGCATCCCTTAAGCGGTCCTTCCTCCGTTGTGGTGGGGAGAAGAATAAGAGCGTGGATATAGGAAAGGAGTGGGGCTCTTCTGCAGAGGTAGGTCTAGGAGCATCCCTTATTATTCTCAGTTCTAGAAATAGGAAATGGGGCACTTTGGATGTCAAGTGGCTGGTATCCTTCTTTTTGGAACACAGCAGCAAGATATTTGTGTACTAAGTGAGAAATCTGTCTCTCCCATTTCAAGTCACCTGGTAGAGAAATCATTCTGAGGACTGAGTTTGAAAATATCCTTCCTGATTTGTCTCCTTTTCTTTTTCTCCTTTGAGCAAGCTTACTGCTTCACCCATCAGACTGTAGTTCATCCCTTTGCAGCTCAAACACCTTCCACAGCTCTCTATTTCCTTTCATGAATGGCCCAGTTCAAATCCCACTTCCTGTACAAATATTCCAGAGCCACCAGATCTGCCTGCTCCCCTGTACTCTGAGTTCTTTCACCAGCTATCCTCTTTATTTAGCACTAAATGCATTCTTACACATTATTGTTGTTCAGAAGTAGTTCATCTTATCCCTATAGTAGACTGAAACCCACCTAATGAAAGAAGTCTCAGGGTGTGTTGTACATTGAAAGTTTTTACCCAGATTTGTGGTATGTGTGTATGCGTGTATATGTTTTAAACTATTCAAAATCTGATTTAAAAAACTGAAGATGCTCTCTGCTGGGAAAGGCATCTATACTCAGAATTCTGCATAAGGATTCGGTGGGTTTGCAGTTCCCTTGTTAACCGCTAAGGGATTGCGGCTTAGTAACACCTTAAGCAGCAAGCAGTTCTCTTACCAGAGCAAATGGTAGGTGTTCAATAATTGCCTGCTGATGTGTGCCTCTCCTTGTTTGCCATTAACAGATTGCCTTGACATTCTCCATTGTCTTCGGGGTCATTGTGTATCGAATCACAACTGCAGCTGCTCTGTCTCTCAACAAGGCCACACGCTCCAATGTTCGGGTGACAGTGACAGCAACAGCAGTCATCATCAACCTCGTGGTCATCCTCATCCTGGACGAGATCTATGGTGCTGTGGCCAAGTGGCTCACCAAAATTGGTACTGTATAGCCAATCCTGTGTTTGTCTTGGGCCTCCTTGAATGTGGTCAGTTCCAATGTGTGCATGGTGTCCGGGGATGGGAAATGAGCAAAGGGATGGGAATGACATGCTTTGTGCGGTGAGTTTTAATTAGAAGAATGAAGAAGTGCAATGCCTGTGTACTTGCAGGGGCCACCAAGGGGCTTCCGCTAAGGTTGGGGATCCTTCCTGTAGCAGGCTTGCTTGACAGTCCCCTGGCCCATGTTGATAGCCTCATGTATCAGGGAACATGTTGATAGCCTCATGTATCAGGGAAATCACTATCCCGGAAGGATAATCCATGGGGTCTATTCTTTGTAGCCTAACTTAGTAGCAAAGTAGATTCAACCCTTACTGTTGAAAATTAGAGCTTTAATTCTCCTCATTTTCCCAGCAGAATTTATAAAGTGGAGGAAAGCTTTCTGATACTTGAGCCCAAGAGGGTCTTATCTATCCCAGAAAATCCACACATTCCCCAGGCACTGAGCAGACTTCAAAGAGGCATATCAAACTTCCCAAGCCTCAAACCAGTGAGAAAAATGCAGTGGCTTCCACATTCAGACGTGTCATTTGAGCTGTGACCTGCTGTTGCCTGAGCACCACACTTTGGCATTTGCACTTATTAGGTGGGGGAGGCCTGAGAGTCAAGACCCTTTCCTCATTGTGTTCTGGGTGGCCCTGAATGCACCCTTCCTTTCTTGAACATAGGAATTTCTCTCTCGACTGTAGGGACTAGGAATCCCAGCCTCTTGCTAACCTCATAGACAAGTTGAGTGAATGGTTTGAGGTCTATAATTTACTGAGCGGTCAGAAGATGACCACCTCCTGAAGAGAGCCTTCCCAAGAAGACCAGAGAATTCCAGAAGGCTATTCTGTTTGTGCCTTTCCCTAGCACGGCCTTTACTCTTAGACTACACATAGTGGAACCTACCTCTGACTTCCACATTGGTCTAGGCAGTTTGCCATCAAGAGTAATACTGATTACTACGGAGTAATCAGTATTTTCTATATTAAGTATCTACGTAGTTATAAGCGTTACCTGTTTTCCTTCTAAGCTTCTTGATAAAAAAATTAATTCAGTGAATTTAGCAATTTACTGTACAGGAGTTTGTAGGAACACTTAGGAGAGCATCCAATACTCCAGGGGGATCAGGGGAATCTTGGAGATAGAGGCCTAACTGGAGAGCTCAGAAGAGTAGCTCTACAACCAGATTCCAGTCTCTGTTGTCATTATGCTTACATCGTGGTAAGAGAAAGACAATAAACAAGAACATTTCATAGAGTGTAAGAAAGGTGTGATGTGATGGGGCCTTGCACGTAGGACCAGGTGGTCAGGAAAGCCCTTTCAAGGTAGTAATGTTGTAGGTGAGACCCGAATGGCAGGAAGGAACCTTCCACACAGGATCTGGAAGCAGAACTTGAGACAGGCGGAATAAACTTGGAGGGTTTTATCTGTACGATTCTTTGGATGTCAGTCATGTGCTATTTTATCTTTTCGCTTGTTTTTGCAAGTGTCCCCAGAATTATAGCACAGCAGGCTTTTCCAGGGTAAGAAATTCATCTTCAACTCTTGATCACGTAACATAAAGTAGCCTATGTATTCTTGTTCACACTACGCGTCCGTTGTGGCTGCGGCCTACAGTTACTTGATGACCCAGACTGATGGAGGCCATGGAGAACACATGTCAAGGAGCCACAGCTTGAAGGTCTATAGAGGCTGCCAGAAGCGTCATCATCCCTTCTGCTCACATTTCTCTGGCTAGAACCAGCCTAATGATGAAAGAGTGGTAACATGTGTGGACGTGCATGGCCATCCTGTGAGCAGGACAGGTCTCTATCACTTGTTCCAGCTGGACTGCAAGGCCCGTTAGAGCAGTGACTGTCTTTCATTGATGTATATCTCCTATAGTGCCTGGTTCCTGGTAGATCTCAGTACATGTTTGTGGATTCCATTGTTGGTGAAATGCATCTCTCTCTTCACTCATGCAATCAAGAATTTTTTCAAGGAATGCCCATAGGTTAGGTATCCTGTAAGCCACAGTAGAGACGACCGTGAGCATTCACACATTCGTTCGTTCTGTTTGCTTGCAAAAGAATTGGAAGAAATTTTGAGATGAACAAGACAAGGGCAAAGTTGTCCCCATAGGATGGTGACTGAGAAGCAACAGGGTTATCAGAGGATTTGAGGTTTCCTTGATGTCAAAGAGCACTCACACTAGCAGAGATTATCATATGAAGCAGATGCCGGTATACTCACAGGCAGAGTTATGGCTTCAGGGTTCCCCCAGGCCCCTGCGGGAACAGAAAGCTGTGGATAATGCCACCTAATGGAATGAGAAGTCTGCCAGGCTTAGGGGCTTGGTTGCCATTCCCACGCTGGGTTTAACACCCGTCTGGCTTCCTGCCCCGGATCTCTTGGTAGTTGAGGAGGCTGTGACTATATGCTCTTCTTACCAGGTGCAAACAGCTGGTGTAACAACCCAGCAAGTTTCTAAGTGTTTCCTGCAAAGCTGAGTGATGAGGATCCATTTCCTAGGAATATTCCTCAATAAGCCCAAGCATCAGGCCTAGCTGAGGTTCATCTTTGCCCCATATGTTTATGACAAAAGATAAAAATTATTAAATGCCTTGAGAGTGATCATCTCAATGATAGATAAAATCTCTCATTTTCTCCCCAGCTTCCATAGTGACAGTAGTAATGGGCTTGGGTGCAAATCATGTTGTAATTCAGAAGGAGCACGGCACTGGTGAAATGGGGCCAAGCTAAAGCTGGAGGTGTCTAGGGGAGTGGATGAACCTCTGAAGCCTGGGTGAGAGGGAACTCAGCCAACCAAGGCGCAGAGTACAGAGTGTGGAGTGGTTTCAGCAAGCATCTGTAATTGGAGTTGGTGTCCCCAGGGGTGAGGATTCCAGTGAATGGAGGCAGGCAGGGGAAGGGGACAAAGTCTATCCTAGTCCCTACTGGTCTGTAGTGATCGGTTCATTTTTGGAGGGGTGACAGGTGATGGTTATAGAGAAAAGATCCAGATCCTGGGGAGGGAGTAAGCAAAAGCTGAACAGGACATCAGGATCCCAGAAACACATGCAAATAGGATAGGCTCAGGTGTGGTGGAGGCCAGGGCAGGAGGCAGGGAAGCAGAAACCAAGCAGATCGGTTCAAAGCTTGCTTCCCTCTTGGTTCGGCACCGAGGGGCACATTGTGCTTTTCAAGCAAGGGGCTTCTGAGCTCCTCTTTTGGGAGCAGGATGTCTTAAAACTACAGTCTCTTATGGTTAACAAAGGCCTGTGTCAGGCATGGCCTAGAAGGAGGCCTATCCTTAGTCCAGCTTGGAGAATTTTGCTAGTCAGAGGCAGGGTGGGGAGGGTGGGCTGGCGGCAGTCTCCCAGGCTGAATCATCAGGATGCCAAAGCGTGGGCTGAAGTGAGTCCTTACGTGGGGTGCCCAAAGTGCTGGGGGTTTGAAATCTGGCCTGAGATTCAGGTCTGCAGGATTGTATTCCCTTCCCTTCTTACACTGCCACCAATTCCTGATTGATTTGGTGGCCTCAGGCAACCCGGTGAAGAGCCTAGGCTGCCCCATCTGTGGAGGCTGTGGAAGGGTGTGGTGAGAGGGATTCTGTCATTGTCTGAAAACCCCTCCATGATTTTGGTGTAAATTCCTGTAGATGTTATCTGGAGAGGAGGCTGTTACTATTAATAAAAAAGGATGTGATATTGGTTACAACTGGTATATGTAGAGCAGTTCATACTGCTTAGATGAAGCCATTATAAGTAACTCTACTACTTAAAATAGTTTAGAATAACTGGTCAGGAGTCCTTCCCAACTTGAGCTAACACTGCAAGCACATCTGTTTCATTTTTCCACTTGAACACTAAAGCACTCATCTCTTCTATTAACATGACATCCCATATACTCTTCTCCTCTGACTTGGCTAAGAACCCAGAGACGTAAGCCAAGCAGCAGAGGAAGGAAAGCCACTGTGGTCATTCTCTGTTTGCCACCTTTTCTCCCCTGATATCTTCTCCACCTCTCTAAGGAATTCTGGGTATTCCTTCCCTGCTTTCGCCTTACTCTTCCACATCTCTGGCAGGCCTGCACCCCTTCATAATCACGGCCTCTGCAGGATCAGCCCTCCTTCTTGGTCCAGTGACACCATTTTCAATCCTTGTTCCTTCACTGCTCCTACATTAGAATTGAATCATTTGACCCATTTGAGCTGGATTCTGTTTCCTGATGGGTAGTAGAAGGAGTGGAGCCAACATCCCTGCTTGAACAGGGAGCCACCTGAGATGAGAACAGCCCTTGGTCCTCGGGGTCTCCTTGTTATACCACATTGTAGTTGGACGCTAGTCCATGCCATCCCACAGAAAGGGCTGGACCTCTGCTGAGATGGTCCCTCCACACTGCAGGTCCTGGAAAGGCTGCTAGGCTCTTCAAGAAGGGATGTCTTCTTCTGCAGGGAGGCTCAGTCAAGATGCTGCTGCCACCAGGGTTCCCACTCTTGGGACACACACGCACACACCTCCCTGCTCATCTCTAGGATGACTCCAACACAAAGTCACAAGACCTGGGGCTCTCCTCTCTCCCTGAGAGCACACAGCTTGAATTCTTAAACACACCAAAATACAACAGACCTGGTGACACACTATTTCAACCTCTCCAGAGGGAGGTGGCCCTCAATGACATCACCAACCCCAGTGATGCAGGAGTGCCCACCCCTGACTCACCCTTTCTTTCTTTCTTTCTTTCTTTCTTTCTTTCTTTCTTTCTTTCTTTCTTTCTTTCTTTCTTTCTTTTTTTTCAGAGAAAAAGAGAGAGTGAGAGATAGAGAGAAAGAGAATCAATTTTATTTAGTTTTTCATCTGGCCTTTGTTTCTCCAACATTTAGTTATGTATGTGGTGTTGGGGTTTGACCTCGTGTCCTTGCACATGCCAGGCAGTTAAACAGTGAGGCACTGCTCCAGCCCCACACCTGACTTTCTAAGAGGGCTTTGTCAGGAATTTTCAGGTAACCCACTGGCACCTCCCCATTAAGTCTCTCATAGTGCTCCTTGATATGCTGTGATAGTAAGTGTTGGAGCCTTCCATTTTGCTTGGTGCTTCCTGGGCTTTATTTCTCACGGTCTTCACAACAAATGCTTAAAAAAGGTGCCATTTTAGGAATTAGGATGTCAATATACAGAAATTAAAAGAAGCATTGCTGGAAACTCAAGGCCCCGTCTTGTGATCATGAACAGAGGTATACAGACAGGCCAAGCTTAATCAGCTTCGGGAAAAGAAAAGAGACTCTGACAATGAATCCCCAAAGCTGAAAAGATCAAACAGGCAAAGATTCAACAAGTAAGTAAGCACATTAGATTTTTCTGAATATGATTGAAAACATTATTTTTCACATCTTTATTTCATTGGATATTTGTGCAATTTTTAGGAAATCAATTCTTACTATAGTAGTTCTACATAATGAATGCTTTTCTAAAATCTGCATTTAATTAAAAGAAATACCTTTGTTCCTCAACTTATAAATACAACATATTTTCTAGAGAAAAGTACATTGTATACCACAACTTTTCACTAAATACTTTCTTTGTTGAAGTTATATAAGTCAATATTGAGTGACTTTGCGAATAAATGTGTTTAAACATTATTGTTTAAAAAAAAAGGGGGGTGTGTGGAGATTAAGATGCCAAGGCGCAGGAAAATAAACTCACTTATCTGGGAACTCTTGGCAGAAAGAGTTCTCGGTTTGCTGCTCAGGGCCTCCCTCTATTCTGCACCATAACCTCATGAGTTATACCATACAACACAGAAGACCAGAAACTGGTCTTGGATAAAGACTTGGGAAACCACCTGGTTTGACACTGAGGCCGCCACTCGCCTGAGGTTCTGATTCCTCAGAGCTGGCCAGATACTTTGAAGGAGGCTTCTCAGTTCATTCGGTGCCCCAGCCCCTGGGGCCACAACTAAGGGGACAGACGCACAGGGGACCCTGACTCCAGGGATTCAACTTGGAGCTCTTCATTTTCCCTCCGTATCTGTTACTTTTCATTCACTTTTTTCCATCTCAAGAAATGGCAACACCCATCCTTCAAATGCTCCTACCAACACTCAGGTGTCATTATGGACCTCTTTCCCTCTTTCACTAATGCAGCATTAGTAATTATCATCTCTTCTGTTTTCAAACATATCCCAGATCTGTCCACGTGGCCCAAGTTCACGTGGGTCAGTCCACTCCCACTTCAACTCTCTGCTTTCACTTTTGTCCCCCTTCCCCAACCTTGTCACAGTTTGTTCTCTGTGATCATAGCGATTTATTTTACCATATCCCTCCCCTGCTCAAAACTCTAACGTGGCTTCTCATCATGCAGCCTGTAGGGTCCCTGCATGATCCAGCCCCTCCTTCATCTCTAATTCCGCACCCACCACTTCCTCCGAGCCTGTCACTGGGCCTGTCCCTTCCTGCTCTGCCTTAGATCTACCCTGCCCTCAGGTCCATGCTTCTACAGTCAACACCTGGAACATCGCTAGCTACTCTGTGCTGGCCCTGCTCTTTCCGGCCATAGTTTAGTGGTCACCTCTTCAGCACCCTTTCTTTTCTTTTCTTTTCTTTTTTTTTTTTTTTGAAGAGAGAAGGAGAGTGTGAGAGAGAGACAGAAAGAATCAATTTTTATTGAGTTTTTCATGTGGCCTTCGTTGCTCTGATACTCCATTGTGTACGTGGTGCTGGGGTTTGAACCAGTGTACTTGCGCATGCTGGGCAAGTGCCGTAACCACCAAGCCCCCACTCCAGCCCCTTCAGCACCCTCTCTTGATCAGCCCTGCTCCACCTGTCTTCCTACCCATTTTTCTTCTCATCCCTCCATATTTCTTTAATACACATTACTCTCTACAATGATCTTGTTTGTCTCCCTCTAGAGTAAAAGCTTCACATGACAGAGAACTTACTGGTTTGTTCACAAACAGTGCCTGGCACATAATTGTCACTGGAGAGAGAAATGTCCAAAGAAAAAAGACCATGAGGGGAAAGTGAAAGCATTCCCTTGTGGCTTTCTTCCCTGAAGAAGACACGAGGGCTGGGTGGAGGTTAGAATGGCTTGGTTCTTTCTCGTTAGGGTCTTGGTTTCCAGACCAGTGTAGACATTTATAAGATGACTCACTGGCGTCTTAGGACTATCTGAGACTACAAAAATGACACACCTGATCTTTCGTTGCTCCAGTCCTTGTTACAGGGCAATTGTAACATTCAAATGGACACTCCGTGTTAAGTGCCTCAATAACACCTGTCACCTGGTGGGTGCTGCATGGCGGTTTCCATGGTTGACCATAGTGGAACAAGACATATTCTGTGTGTACCACTCTCACTCTCTGTCCCTGTCACTGTACTCTGTATCGCTTTCTTTCCCCCCTCCCACCCGTGGTTCCCTTCCTGTTTAGGCCCTTGTTTTCTTAAAATGCAATGCCCCAGGGCCAGATATCCCTGTGAGCCAGGTGCTGGCCCACACAGTAGGACTCGTGTCCCCTAGTCTGGGGCAGATGCTACCTTCCTGACTCTAAGAGGTCCCTTGGGCTAAGAAACTCCATGGAAGCAAGAGCACCTCAGAAACACCGTCTGGAAGGAACCTATTGTTCAGGCGCCCTTGGTTCCCCTAGCTGATGTGCTGGCTGCCTCCTGACCCAGCTGGCTGGCTTCTCTGAAGGTGACTCACTCCCCACGGCACAGATGAGTTAGCAGCATCTCACCCGAGGCTCAGACAGTCCCTCCCAACACACACACACACACACACACACACCCCAGATGGCTGGGCTCTCAGAAAACATTGCTATTCGCCAAAGCTCCATTGCCTTGGGGGAAGAAAAGGCGCCTTTGCCCTTGGGCTTGGACGCATAGGCTTAGACCCTCCAAGTCTTGGTGCAGCACAGAGCCAGGGTGGCAGGGTGGACTAGTTGAAATACAGGCTAAGGCATCTCTTCGATTTGTCTTATGGCTATCATTGTGCATCTGCTGGCTAGGGGCGGTGGGGAAACAAGTTAGAAGGAGCTGCGTTTCCAGGGTTTGGATTCTGCAGCTGGTATGCTTCTGCTAGCCATGCTGTTTCCATATGATTAGAAGGGAGCTCTGGGGACTTGGAGCCCTGAGCTGGCCCCTGGGACTAACTTGGGCTTTCATACTAATTATTTTCCAAGTCGGCTTACAGCTGGGTCATTTACACTCATATTTTTTCATGACACAAAGCAACAGAGGTTTAATACTTAAAAGAAAGGGGGCTGGTATCTGATTGTGGAAGTGCTATCTCATCATCCATTCTGGAGCTGGACGGAATCCTGTTGGGAATCTGCCCCCACAGGTTGAGAGTAGAGGAAACCTTCAGATGACTTCTAATTAACCTTGGGGCACATACATGATGGAGAAGGGTTGCTTGCCTACCAACTCACACTGCTGCCCTTTGACTCTCCTCTTTTATATCCCCGTGGCAATGGTTGCTAAAGGTACTGCATTTGGAGTTCTGAGAAGCACAGCCCTGGACCACTTTCTCACGGTCTTGGACCAAACAGAGGTTGAGAGGGGATCCTGCCCAGAGGCTTAAAAAGCAGACTGCCTTACCTGACATTATTCCACTCCAAAAGGACCATGTTTCATGTTTTCAGCCATATAATTTCGGTCATAGACCGTTGAAGTGCCCTAGGTTGGTTGTTGAAAGAGACACAGAAGTCATACAGGAGCTCCAGGCTTTGGCACTCCAAAACTCCATTGCCTCTCTTGCTGTGAGGTGTTCTCTGAGGCCCCCTTCCCCAGAAGATTCAACCAAGTGCACACACCATGGCCACAGGGCTTCCCTGAGGTGGGGGCACCCAGCTGATTTAGTGGCCTATCAAGTGGATTTGGGTTGTTTATTGGAAATGCCCATTATTTATGGTGGCTCATGGCCCTAAAAGCATAAGCTTGGGCTGCTTTTAGAAATAAAACTAATAAATAATACCCTGGCCCATAATTTATCAGTACGGAGGAAGGGAGCCACTCTTTTCCAGTTGGAGCAAAGAACTCTGAAAGCAACAGATTCTCTTTTCAGAGAACTTGGAGGAAATTCCAGTAGGGACTAGGAGATCTGAGGACAGATGGTTCAGAGGGAATTATGAAAGGAAATTAAAGACACATGCCACTCCATACCTCTTCCTAATCCCCTTCCAGACATATTTACAAGACAAATTTTCCAAATTGTAAGACATTCAGTCCTGATTATTTTTTGGTGATATTGGTTTTAATTTTCTTGCCCCCAAATTTAAGAGAGATGAGTTGTAGTTAAATTACTTTTGAATTGAATGTCTCAGGCATGCTGGGAAGATTCAAATTCCTTTTCTTTTTCTAAAGAAAAATTTCCTACTGAAAAGTCTTACCTTTCTTCTCTCCTTTCTTCCCTCTTTCTTCCCCCTGCTTTCTTTTCCTCTTCTTTCATTTCTCCCCCTCCTCCTTTTCTTCCTCCTCCTCCTCCATCATCATCATCCTGTTTCCCTCCTGCCCCAGTCTCTCTGGTTTGTAGTCCAGATACAACAGGACCTTATGGACAGTCCCTCTTTATCTTCTGTGCCTGTCCTGAAGTAGGACTCAGTCATTAAGCACATCCTACAAGGAAGGGCAAACCCAGAAATTCATGAATTTTTAGTGAAAAGTAATGAATCTTTCACTAAAGATGAGACTTAATGAAGACTTTATGGAAAAGCAAATAACATCATCATGCTAAAACCCACAAAGCAGAACTTAATGAAAATTTCCACTGTGTGTCTCTGCCCCATTTCTCCTTGGGCCCAGCTGCCTCTTCGCCCTCTGTGCCCTTACCTTCCCATTGCACCAACTCCTCCTTTTCTGATGGAACCTACAACTAATTCAAGCACCCCTCTCTTATCATGCCACTTCTCTCTTATATCTTTATTCCTGTTATCTTGTTCATCAAAGAAAGGTCCCTCCTTAGGATTTGCCCTCCTTAGAATGTGACAGGGAAGTTTTAGACATAACAAATATTTTTTTTAATCTTCCAAATATTTTCCTGGAATTCATTCATTCATTCATTCATTCATTCATTCATTCCATGTATGTGTTAGAATACGTATGGCAATAGCTACCCCATCTGGACCCAGATGTATCTCTCTGACTTTGCTTCGTATAAAAGAGCCTTGAAAATGTATGTGGCAGGAGCCAGGCATGAGTCAGAGAAAATGATGTTTAGAGCCACAGAAGGTTTCAAGGCTATGAGATCTAAAGCTGAAAGTGACCTTAGAAATCAATAGCAGACATCCATTTGAATCTCAAAGTTGTTTCCTCAGTCAAGGGAACAAGAATCAGGCTGAAGAAAGGGATGTGGGATCTTGAATCCAGAATAGACCTGAGGCACATAAATCAAATAATGAGGCTCTGGCCTCTTTGTTGGGGCAAGATTTGTAGCAGGGAAAGGAAAGACCTTAGGGATTAAAGATCGAGGGCACTTTCTATCATGCATGAACTAAAAGAGAAATAACAAAAGTGGCCAGGTTAGCTGTAAATGGTGAGTGCAAGTCATTATCCAAATGATTATTTGGCAAAACGGTGTGAAATTACTCAGGTCTTTCGTCCATGGGGCTGTCCATCCAGGCATGCCAAGAAGGGAAAACCACAAAGCTAAGAGACAGCTTGGTAGATTTTTCCAACTTCATCTCCTGTAAAATTAAAATGTCCCGATTTTGCGATAGGCAATGCTATTGTCAAAGTAGTGCTAAAGGGTCTCTAAGCCCATTCTCAGAGCCCCCTCCAGGCCCATGGGCCTTCCTCTGCCTGTGGAGTCTCCTTAGCAGTCCAGTGCTCATGTTTGGACCACTACTATGCTGTTGGGATCCGGGTTAGAGGGTCTTTCAGTCTCCTTCCTGTGGTTCTGGCCAATAGTGTTTTACTGCTGTGTCTGTCCCCTCCCCTTTAGAAGAGTCCTCTCTGGATTAATGCAGGTCTTTGTTGGACCTCCAAAAAGTTGTTGTGTCTCCCATTTTTGGAGGATATGTTATTTGGAAGATGTCGTAATAAATTCCCAGTGAGTTATTCTAAAGGATTAGTGTCACACTCAAATACTTCCATCTCTCAAGCACATTTCTCCTCACCTGTTGTTGACCATGGGCTCAACAGGTATACAGAGCTTTGCCTTTCATCTCTGGCAACCTCCCATGACCTCACAGCCTGATCAGAAACCGTGTCTCTACTTCCCAAGGGCCCAAATTGGAATGGGCCTGCCTCTTCATTCAGGAATGGATAGCTGGTATCTCAGGTCTTCTACCCCAGAGTCCCACCTGCATTAGTCAATCGAGCAGCTCTGGCTGCTGAAGCACGTTCTACAGAAATGTGATAAACCTCCAAGATTTATTTCTTATTCCTGTCACAGTTCAGCCAGATGATTGGAAGGCAGCCTTGTCTTTAGTGTTGGGGAGATCTGGAATTACTCCTTCAAGTGGAGCTGTTATGCTCTGGGGCTGGAAGTCTTCCCTGGGAGGTGAGGGAAAGAGATGGAGGAGAAGACTTCGCAGGAGATGTGAAGGGCCAAACTTGGCACACTTCACTTCTGCTCCTGCTTCCGGGCCACCGCTCATTCCCACCGCCCTCACCCCATGCGTATCCAGGAGGAGGGGCAGAGCTTGATGAGCTTATGTTAGTTTGCATCATGATTTCCCCAGAGAGACCCCATACAAGCAGGACCCCTGCAGGCGTGTTCCTATATCCCATGGTTCTTCTTCCCACCAGAAGCCCTGTTATGGGTGGATTTTTAGTGTTAAAATGTGTGTGTACCCACCCACACATGCACACATATACGTATATGTATGCCATGTATATATGTATTTAAAATCTAATTAAAATATTTACCAAATGTATCACTTCCTAAACAAACCCTGTTGCAGTTGAAGATGCTCAGCAAAGTGATATGACTCTCTGTGGCTCAGTCCCCCTGAGTTTTCTCTGGCAATTTGTTCCTCACACAGAAACTATGTCTAGGTGATCTTCAGACTGCATCTCCAGATGCCAAGGTCACCTTGGAGACTCTTCAAGGCCTAGGGTGGAGGTTAGGTGCTTTTGTCTTCCACCCAGGCAGTTTTGCCAGGAGGAGGAGATTGCTACTCAATAAGATGATAGCAATGCAGCCTTCCCCAAGGGCCCCTTCTGCCAGGAAAAGGGAGGTGACACTTTATGCTTCTCGTTAATTCT
This sequence comes from Aplodontia rufa, assembly GCA_004027875.1. NCBI lineage: Eukaryota > Metazoa > Chordata > Mammalia > Rodentia > Aplodontiidae > Aplodontia > Aplodontia rufa. The sequence goes on along the minus strand of PVKS010001106.1, from coordinate 58,985 downwards.
GGAGGAGACCTGGCCTTGTGTGGGAGATTTCCATGGAGAACCTACTCAGTGCAGCTCCTAGAAGGAAGGGGTGAAGCTTTACGCATCTTAGCATGGCTGGCACAGTCTGCGCTCAATGAACGTGAACTCCATAGCGGCAAACATTTCTCAGGTGCTCTGTGTCAGGCTGGGGAGGTGAAAGAGAGCATATGATACAAACATTGATGGTTAAAGATCCTGATTTTAAAGTGCAATATAAAAAGTGTCCTTGGAGGTAAGCAGATTTGAGTTCAAATTCTGTCATTTGTTGGTTGTGTGATTTTGAGTGAGGCTCAGATCTCTCTAGGCCTTAGTGCCCTTCATCTATAACATAAAAGATCATGCCCAGCTCACAGAGATAGTTGAGGATTAAGTGACCCAGCCAATCACAGACCTATGTACAATGCCATCTGCAGAGAAGCTTGGAGCGGGCACTCTTATGCAGCACCCGTATCCCCTTGAAGCACTCTAAAGGTCACCTTCAGATAGTTCCTCTTCACACCAATGACTTCCTGCAGCTCTCTGCAGACATTCTCGGGTTGTAGAAGTATGCTCAGCCCATGCATAACAGAGTGGAAGTGCCAGGGCACTAACTCTGTCAGTGATCTTCCATCAGTGAGGCAGCTCCACTTGCTCTGCCCTCAGTGTGAATTCTGAGGTGTGCTCCATGCAGTTCCCTAGAAAGTCCCCCGTGGAACTGAGCTCCAACTCCCTGCAGCGTTAACCTGTGAGTCCCTTGGCTGTAACATCGAGCTGCTCACGAGCATACTGTATGTCTTCCCTCCTTTATCTTTCCCACTATCCCATTCCCTTACCATGCTTCCATGGAGAACCTTTCAAATAAACTACCTATTCCTAAGTCTGACTTACAAGTATCCAAACAAGTGCACCTGGGCACTCAGTGACAACTGGATTAATGCTAATTTTCAGATAATTAATGCAGAGAGATATAAACTATGGAAGAGAACATTAAAAATTACTCCCAGCTGAATGCATCTGGGGAAGTTTTCTGGAAAAGATGATGGGTAACACTCAGTCTGGATGTTCAAGGATACAAAGGATGTGTACAAGAGAAGATGGGTCAGGGACAGGCATTCCAGGGGAGGGAGCATGGTCGTGTGTGCAGTTCCTCAGTAATTCTTACACAAGAAACATGTGACTTGGGGGCAGGCAAGTCAGGTGGTACACATCCAGTCCCATCTGGAAACATCTCCTGAGTAGGCAGGGCCCAGCGCGGCGTCCAGTGCTCATCAGCTCACATGATGCAGGTTACTGCTTTTTCTTTACCCCTGAAGAGTGTGACCTTGAACTATGATCCTGAAGTTTGTGTCCTCCCTCCAGTTTACATGTTGAAATCCCAACCTCCAAGGTGATGGTGTTAGGAGGTGGAGCCTTCGAGCATTGATTACATCATGAGGGCAGAGCCTTCATAAATGGACTTAGAGCCCTTAAAGAAAGGGCTCCAGAGAGATGCCTACCTGCTGTACCATATGAGGTCAGGGCAATGAGATGCCCTCTATCAACCAGAAAGCAGGCCTTCCCAGACATTGAATCTGCCTTGATCTTGACTTCTAAACCTTCAGAACTGTAAGAAATAGATTTCTGCTTTATATAAACTACCCAGTTTATTGCATTTCATTATAGAAGCCCAAATGAATATACTATACCCTCTAATCTTTGCCAAGCCATTTAGAAGTCTGTGGAGTCCCCACCACAGTCCACACACGGTTGTCTACTGGAACTTCCCATGTGTCTAGAGTCTTCTGAAGGCACCTATGGGTTTTCTGCCCAGGGCTTCTAGGTCTTAGAAGTCAGCGGCCTTCCAAGGTGGGATCTGAGAGAACACACTGGGGCTGTCACCTGTGAGGTGGAGACACTGGGCTCAGGCCCTGTGTGGCTCACTCATGTGAGGACCTCCATCTTAGTGAATATGAGGCATCTCAGCTTGTCCTGAGGACATGCAGATGAATGTTTTCCTGCTAAAAATGAAGAAGGAGAGGAAACAGAACAAAGTCATAGTAACCTTTTAGCTCTGGTACAGTGGTCATCAAGTTTTTGTCATCAGAGATCTTCATCTTATAGAAGTCAAAATCCTGCAGGCAAAACCTGAGCTCTCCTTGGTGGAGGACGGTGGTCGGAAGCGCTACCTGTTCGGGCACCTGAGAAGCACAGTAGGAAACCATTGCTTGAGTGGTGGGAGGAGGGAGGCTGAGGAGAGCGGTGATGAGTGTGGCCTTCTTTTGCTTTCCAAAGCCTTAGCTTATCTGGCAAACCATTTGGGCCTTCCAGATGAGTTCTGTTCTAATGCCCCAGAGAGATAAGTCTCTTAGTTTCTGTTTGGAGGGAGTAAAGTGGGAGACGATTCATGCCAAGGTCAAACTAATCAGCTTTGCTCTTTCCTTGCAGAGGTTCCAAAAACAGAACAGACGTTTGAAGAGCGCCTGATACTCAAGGCTTTCTTGCTGAAGTTCGTCAATGCCTACTCCCCCATCTTCTATGTGGCCTTTTTCAAGGGGAGGTGAGTATGATGGTGGCACTTAGGTCTTGCAATGCAATTCTGATGCTAACTACCTGGAATTAACATGGACCTCACATGTTAAGGCTGCTGACTTCACATGACCATCCTCACTTCAAGCACTAGCTGCTAGCTTTGAGGTTCTTAGAACACTGGAAATTCTGACCCACTGGTTATAAATTCCAGGGTGCCTACCAGCCTCTTGGTTATTCATTAGATGACTCACAGAACTCATAATGTGTTGTATTTACATTTACAGTTTTATTATATTAAAAGGCTACAAATCTAAACCAGCAAATGGGAGACTGTGTAGGTTGAGGTCTTGGAGGGTCCTGATCATGAAGCTTCCATGTCCTTAAGACTTATCACCCTCCTGGTACATAGATGTGTATCACCAACCAGAAGCTCACCCAAGCTTTGGTATCCAGAATTTTCCTGGGATTTCATTACTTAGACATAATTGATCATTCACCATGTAGTTGGGCTCAATCTGTAGTCTCCTTCCCCCACTGAGGGCAAAGTGTTGTCACTTGGCTTAAAGCCCCAATCAGCACAGTTGGTCTTTCTGGCCCCTTCTGCCTTCATCCTGAGCAATCTCATTAGCATGAATGTAGGTGTAGTTCCAGGGGCCCACGAGGAAAACAAAGACAATCTATCACTCCGGAAATTCCAAGGATGTCCAGGCTCCTTTCAAGAACCGGGGATAAAGACCAATAAAATTCTTTACTATATAATAGATCTAGAAATACAATTACTTCTGATAAGTCTTTGTTTTGTGGTCAGGCAACTTGGCTACTACAAGGAGATTCCCCTGAGATATCCACCGATAGTATCAGGCAAGCTTTCCTAGAATTGGAAGCTCATGAACCAGGCAGTGCTACCAGCAGCTTTCAAGATCCACACTGGAGAATTTCTTATGGTGTGTTTATGAGCCAAATGACAAATCTCTTCCCAGAACTGCACTTGGATTCTAATGAAATTATAAGTAGCAGATCCAGGTGCAGTGGTGTACACCTATAATCCCAGCTACTTGGGAGGCGGAGGCAGGAGGATCCAAATTCAAATTCAGCCTGGGGAACTTAGAAAGACACTGTCTCAAAATAAAAAATTAGAAAGACTGGGGATGTTGCTCAGTGGTAAAGTGCCCCTGGGTTCAATTTCCAGTGTATATATATACATGCACACACATATATACACACATGTACATATACATATACATATATATACACACACATACATATACATATATGTATATATATGAAAGCAGGGAAATCATCCATATTAACGAGTATATATTTCACTGGTGCTTTCTATCTGGATTTAATAGCAAGAGCAAATTACACATATACAATATTTCAGACAAAAAGGTGCTCTGACTCTTAGATAAATTTGCGGTATATTCGAAAAGATAGTCTTGCCAACAGCACCACTGTAATCTGTAACGAGTCTTATAAGAGGTGTAAAAGTGTTGGGGGGCTGGGTGTATCAGTGGTACAGTGCTTGCCTAGCATATGGGAAACCCTGAGTTCCAATGCCAAAACCACAAAAAAAGAAAGAAAGAAAAGTTGTGAGAGCACTTAACCATAAACAGAATCAGCAAGACCTCAGAAAAGGAAAGATTTCAGTGTACCTTACATGGATGAGTAGGATTTCAATGTCAGGGATGACATTTCAAATAAGTAACACTCTTGATTACCTGTCTGGCTCCATGATTGGCTTTTACCTATTTAATTCCACTACCTGCCCAGTCTTCTAATCTCTGAATAAAGCATACTCTACATAGAAGGGGAATTTATTTCATTTAAATATTTTAAAATATTTTTAGTGAAAGAAATTTTTAAATATTTTTAGTGAAAAAATTTTTAGTGAAAAAAAATTTTTAAATATTTTTAGTGAAAAAAAAAAAGAAATACTGGGGGCTAGCCCCCACTGAACTCTCAGGTCCCCAAGGAAGAGGAACGGCTTGAACCTGCAGGGGGCAAGTCGAAAGCAGACACAGTTCCCTGCTTGAGCAAAATACTGACTGTTCTTTATTGTTGAACATTTTTTTACAGGTGCACAAACAAGCTTTTCATGATCAGCTTCATTGTACAATCACCTTTTAATTTTCCCAGTAATCTTAAAGCATTAGCCATTAGTACAATTCATGTCCTCAACCTCCCCACCACATTGACCATATTGTTCAAACCTGCTTTTACAAGGAACAGAGACCAAACACTGCCCCAAATTCTGCCTCCATAAATTCCTACAGAGGTTTCTACAAACCATTACCTCATTAGAAAAGAGAAGCCTTTAAAGGTCACTGCACTACATTATTCTAGAAGCCCTATCTTAGCATAGAAGAAGAGTTTCTTAATTAGCTAGACTATGATATAGGTTATTATAACTCCTATACCCTATTAACAGTTAACCTAAAACTATTTTGTTATTGTAACCTTACCAGATATTCTATAGCTATCTTAGCTCCTATAAATGTTAATCCTATAAAATATCTGTGCATCCTAACTTATGGGCTAAGAAGTTAAAGCCTAACCTCTGTAAAGACAAAAAGGGTAAACATATCTTATTTACTGCTAGGGAGTTAAAGCTCATCCTCTGCTACAACAGGAAAGGTAAACACGCCTTTCTCACTCAAAATTCACAACACAATGTGAACACTCAGGATGGTATTGGTAAATGTTTCATGTATATAGTTTCTTTGTTCCTTAGTTCTAATTATTTTGCTTTCTATTTCCAATTTTGTTTTAAGGTCAGTATAGCTTTGCTTTCCATGATTTCTGTATGTGTTTTTATAAGTACCCTTCTCAACAATCCGCAACAGTTGTTTGAGCAATGGAATTTTCATAACAATCAGAGAGTTTCCAGTTTGAGTAAACTCACAATACATACATATAATTACTAGAACACAACCAATTCCTAGAAGAGATGGTTTTGGCAATCTCTAGGGCTGGCTTTGCCTAGCCCATCCTCAAGTCTGGACTTTGTCAGACGGAACTTCGGTGGACATTGCCTCCTCCAAAAAAGAGGGAGAGAGAGAGAAAAAGAGAGAGAGAGAGAAGGAGAGATTTTTTTCTTTTATGATCCCAGGAATCTCCACTTGCAACTTTAGTCAATCCCATCCTTAATTTCCTAGGAAATCATAAGCCCTCGCCAAGGTGCTACAAGCCATTTGGTTCTTGACACTAGTGAAGAGAAGGATGTGCATAGAGAATGCACTAAGAAATAATCCAAACTTCACTGTGTTTAGGTCTAAACATACACACACACACACACACCCTTCTCAGCCCCACACCCAGTCTTGGCCACTGCCCAGCGTTACTCCTGTCCATAGCAATTTGATTGGGTCAGAAGGTGCGTTCCGTCCTTCCGCACCTCTTCATAGGCTTCTTGATTTCAGGTTTGTGGGAAGGCCTGGAAGCTACGTCTATGTGTTTGATGGTTACCGCATGGAAGAGGCAAGTACAGCCGCTGGGGTTTCCTGCCTGGCTAGCGGGTTGTAGGTGCATCCCCATCCCAGCCCCACCACCCCTCTCCGCATCACAGCGTGCCCTGACTTCTCAGCGCTGCCCTTGGCCTAACTGCTCCTTGCCTTATCTTCTCCTTCCTGCAGTGTGCGCCAGGCGGCTGCCTCATGGAGCTCTGCATTCAGCTCAGCATCATCATGTTGGGGAAGCAGTTGATCCAGAACAACATCTTTGAGATTGGAGTCCCGTACGGAACATCTTTGTCTTTGCTGCCAGCGGCTAGCCTAGAAACGCCAGACTTTCATACAGTGTTTATGGCCTCTCTTCTTACCATTTAACTCATTTACTCCTCTGTCTACTTGTCGATAACTTTTCCCATGGAATAATTCCTCTGCCACTGGCCTTGTTTGCCAATATGATTTGGGACGTTAGTGGCTCAGAAAGATTTACCACTTGCTTAAATGTATGGAATGAATAAGTGGCAGAGCTAGGAGTTAAAGATCTCAGATCCCAATTTGAATGCTGTTTGTTCTCCCAGTGACTGAGGGGGAGGATACTCAATAGGAAGGAAAGATGATCATGAAAGTCTTACACGTGATGGAATCATTTAGAAAATTCTCTGAGAAGTCAATGTGGAAGATATAATCTTAGGAAGGGAAGGATGAATAGTTGGTGAAACACGGAATGGGTCATTTTCATGTAGATTCTCTATCTTTCTCCATGTTTTTATGCATGTTTCATAGAAGGGCTTCTTTCAATCAGGCTTTGCATGGAAATAGTCATGCAAATAAAACACTGACCTGCAGGCCCAAAGAGAAAAGGAGATGGAATGAATTAAAATCTACAGACAGGTCCAAGACAAATGTAACCCTTTTGCCTTGCCTTTCTGTTGTTTTGTGATTATAAAGAAGAATCTGTTTTAGGGTATGCATTCAGACAGCCGGCATCACAGAGTCAGGGATAATTGGAGGAAATGCTAACAGGGTGGATCAGCTATCTTGTGAACCACTTGTAGGATTGACCATTGCGGGGTGCCACTGTGGGAGGGTGCTTGTAGGGCTAGTTGAAAACTATGTGACATGCTCTATCTCCCATCTCCCTGTTTTGAATTTACTATGCACATTATGCTAATGCTTCTAAGAAGTCCTCTAACAGAGAAATTTCGTTAATCCCTTTCTTTCCACCTGAATTTGAACAAGTTATTTCTTAGGGTTCTTAATTGCAGCCATTGGAATTTATTCTTGCTAGGTTAAGTGGCAAAATAATTTAGTTAAGAACAAAGTGGCTACTGGAATATTTTTTAAGGGCCAGTGAATTTGGCTCTGAACTACATGACTATGAATAACACTGTTCACACTGCCTCCCTCTTGACTCATATGGCTCAGATGTGAAAAGAAAATCATATGTGAAATGGCCTTTGACTTCCCAGAATTTAGATCTTTAGTTTGCAAGACAAAATAGCCTGCAGTTACTGGGTGCTTTCTGCGTGATACAAACCGTACAAGTTCAGAGAAAGTAAATGTTAGGAGTTTCGAGGCTGTCAAAGAAACTTCAAAAGCAGAGGGGTTTCTTCCAGGGTGTGCTTATGTCTTGAAAAGAGAGGCTGCCATCATCATCTGTTACGAGATGGTCTGCCACTGTTTTCCTTTAAAAAGAAAACCATCTCCCTTTCATGTGGATATTTTTCTAAACACACAGTAGGTTAACTCTGGTCTTATCACAAACAGTTCCTGACCAGGATGGTGCTGCAAATGGAAGAGGTAAATGTCAGAGATGACAGATCCCTCTTCAAGGTCTTGGGACACGTCAGGGACATGGCAAAGGCAAAATCCAGAAACCTTTAAAATCCGTTTAAAGTTCACTGAGTCCTAGGTTCCTTGGGATGAATGGAGACCCTGGAAGATAGATGGCCCAGCTTCTTTCTCCATGTAAAATTATTCATTGTACACCTGCTACCACAGCGGTTACCACTCACTGAAAGATACTCTTTAGTCTTCCTCAGAAACATTCATAGAGCTCAGGTTATAATGAAAAAGCTTTAGTTTACCTGGGGAGAAACCCTTTTTTAAAGGGAGGCTTGCTTCAAGGAATGAGAACCCTTGACATTTTGTTATAACATTGTTGTCCTGGTCCTCCACATGGGTCTCGCCATCACTTACCATTAATTAGGTGGAGCACCTAGTATGCTTTTCTACCTACATACCGGGACAATCTCAGGTGGCTCTGGCCATATCCTTTTCCTGGAGGAGGATTGATGGGGACATCCGTGTCTGGGTGCCTCATTCTACCTCCATGCTTAAACCAGCCTCTAATTAGCAGTCCGTAAATCATCAGCCTCAAGAAACTGAAGCTTTTTCCATTCCCTGCTTTCTGACCAAAAGCTGTGCGGTGATAGTCAAGCACGCGAGTGAAACAGATGGTTCTTGTTCTCTGGGAGCTTAGCATCTTAGACAGTGACATCCAGAGACACACAGATGATAGCAAAGCCACATCTGGCCCCTTTGAAGCTATGTGGTCAGCCCCTCCACCGCTGCTGCCAGGGAAGTCTTACTCCCTTGCAGACATCTGGAGAAGACACCTGCCCTTCCGGTGCATTGTTATTCTGCTCTGGATGGAACTGTGCATTGGATGACCATGTTTTCATCTCTGGACATCTGCTCTACCACTTAGCCCATTCTTTCTGGACCAAGAAGCCTTTTATAAAAGGGTAAGAGAGAAAAAGCCCAGGCATATGTTTGGACAGTGTGTTGGCGTATTTCCTGTCCATCAACTTCATCAGCTCCATGACAGATGAAAATTATGCATGGTGGTTTGTCCTGAAGGAAAATTGCATAGTAACTCGTGAAGCTGGGGGCAAGTCACTTCTCTAAGTCCTGCTTTCCACATCTCTTGATGAACATGGTGACATTCTAGTCATCTTTAAGGTGTCTTGCAGGTCTAGCATCCCACGAACCTCCCTTCTGCTGAGTAAAGCTGGTCTCTACTGATTCCAGATACAAGTAGTTCTGTTTTAAACATGCTTCCTCATTTTGGTTTCTAATCTGCTGTAGGACATATATAACATAATTATGTTGGTAACAGTAGGGGTGTAGAACAAAGATTCTTCCACCAAATCCAAAGATATTTATGATCCAACAGGCTGTATTTTGAGTTTTGTCCACAAAATCACTATGATTGTGATTACTGGATCTTTATTTCCCACTCGGTGTACTTTCTCCATGAATTAGACCCCTCCCATCCAGAATTTAAGCCCATACATCAGGCAGGATCCTGATGTATGAAGCAGTTGAAAAACAACATAAGCAAAAGAAAATAAGTAAAAAGAAAACAATTCAAAAGAAAAATGACAGTTGATTCGAACAGTGAAGGAGTCATGTAAATTATAAAAGTTATACCAAGTGGTCTTTAAGACATCTCTATAGGGCAGAAACGCAGTAGGCGAACAGATGTGAGGTTAGAGGCAGGCAGTAAAACACACTCACCGTGTGACCATCCGAAAACTCTTCTTGAAAGATTTGCCTCCAACATGGTTATGTAAGGAAAACAGCTGGGATAAATGCTCAACAATCTAAAATAAATGGACAGCAGAGAAAGACCAAAGCATTCCCGGGGCTCCAGGTAGCCAAGACTGTCATGGGCTCTTATGTTGCAGGTGATACTTTCTAAATGTTGTAAGTCCAGCAATCAGAATGAGAAGAGCCCTCTCAGGAACACTGTTTTTGTCTTCTGTTCTGAACTGGTTGGCTTTTGGCTCATAGAGTACCTCTACAGCACCTCCAGAGCTTTCCCCTTCACATTTTCCCCAAAGGAGAGAAATATTATTCTGACAGATCAGATTTGACTTTGAAAAACTGTACTGGGGAATGTGATTGACAAAATTACATTAATTTACATATGTGAATATGGCATAACGAATTCCACTATTATGTATAATTATATTGCACCAATAAAAGTAAAATTAAAAAATGGAAGTAAAGCTGAGGAATTAAGTAGATGGTCAGGAATTAGGGTGGTTGTGCTTGATAAGAATGCTTGGGTTCAAAAAACATGATAACAAGATAGTTACAACATTGATATTTAGTTCATTTTTTTTAAGCACTGGAGATTGAACCCAAAAGTGTTTTATCACTGAGCCATATCCTCAGTCCTTTCTATTTTTTTGTTTTGAGACAGGACTTTGCTAACTTGCTGAGGTTGGCCTCAAACTTGCAATCCCAGCCTTGACCACCTGAGTCCCTGGGATTACAGTTGTGTCCCATGCCCATCTTCATCATCTAGGTTTGAAAGCAATTTTCTAAGATTCTTATAATTTAAAAAAAAAATGTCAAGACTGCATAATTGACCTCTATTCATTAGTTCGGTTATAATCACCTCTCTCCCTGAGATTGCAATGTTCACATTTGATTCTGCATATGTTTATGTTGCAAAGAGTAATATGATATATAATTTTATGGCCTGGAGAATCTTACAACCTAGCAGTCTTGAACTAGAATGTCATTTTCAAATCTTCAGTCAGTTGTGAAGCAACTAATACCTCTGTTCAGGTATCTTCCACCAAGCAGCAGTTTCCTGCCCATCCCTGATCTCTTTTGTAGTTATCCTAATTTCAGAGACCCTGGAGATGGAAAACCAAAATGCTTCTAAGGGAGGCACTAAGCCAGCAGTTTAAATCGGCTATGTCACTAATACCATGATAATAGATATAACTTGGTTGAGTGTTCTCAGACAATCCTCACTCACGCAATGCCAGGCTCCTGGGGGCCTAACATAGTATGACAGATGCTTACCAGAGAGGAGCTGATGGTTTGCAATGATGCTGTCCCAGAATAATGTTCATAGACAGCTACTTCTGAGAGACTTCAGACAAGCTGAGCAGTGTAGCAGAACTTGATTGCCTGCTGTTTATTCCCTGTGCCCATTGGTGGTGATTCCCCTCACCCAGCCAAGCCCCCACCTTTCCCATCTGTATCTTCGCAGAATAGACTTTGCATCAAAATTGCACAGTAATATTTAGCTCCACTAAAATCTTGGCTCCCTGGGATCCCCAAGAATGGGTCTTCCTTTTTTTTATAGAGAGGACAGTGAGAGAGAGAGAGAATCAATTTTTATTGAGTTTTTCACATGGCTTTCGTTGCTCTGACACTTAGTTGTGTATGTGGTGCTGGGGTTTGAACCTGTGTACTTGCGCATGCCGGGCAAGCACCATAACTGCAGAGCCACTGCTCCAGCTCCGGGGTTTTGTCTTCCTTTTTGAAGCAAAACTGGAAATGGGACTGTTATCATTCAGAGATAGTTTTTTTTTTCTTCAGAGGGTGAATACCAGCTTTCTCACGTGCCGGATTCTCTCCTAGCATGTGTTGAGATGAACAGAGCAGACAGACAGATCAATACTTCCACTGGAAAAATGTCCCTCCGTCCTGATTCTTACTAAAAGCACCAAATGGCTGTAATAGACCTTGGGACTTAGCTAGTGATATTTTTATAAATTTTCTGCTTTTTTGTGTCAATGTGTTAAGTTTAACATTTCAAGACATAAAACAGTCTCTCTTTAAAGAACTCACAGAAGGTCTGTGTTCTGCTCAAGTACTGTGGAGTCTGACCCTGGATCAGCAGCTTAACAAGTTTGAACCACGTCTGCTACCAGGCAAGGAAGCACCCTGTGGTTGATGTAGTCCTCCTCTACGGGCCATTTAGGTCTAGGTTCTGCCAGCTTTAGTGGGGTTCAGGGATCATGGAACCAGGTCTGTAGGGATGGCCTAGGGCCCAGATTCCTGTAACCATGGTGTTGGGTATGGGTATGAGCCCCTGGGGCACAGGCAGAGGAGAAATTGGGAGCTTTCCAGAGAGTTTCTAAGATTTGTCATTAAAAAGGGACGGAAAAAATAGCAGATGAAAAGGACAAGGGGATAACATCAAAGGACTTGTTTTCACGAGCGAGTACATCATACGGTCAAAATCATAATCCTTAGTTTTCCAAATGGCCCATCTGTATGTTATACAGTTTGCAGGATTCCTCTTCAATCATGCTCTAAGAGACTTATTAATTTTTTTAATGGTTACCAACATTTCCAGGAGGGAAACTTGTGGGAATGATGGGTTCATAACAACTATTGGGGGACTTTTTTTTTTTTTTTTTAGAGAGAAGGACAGAGAGAGAGAGAATCAATTTTTATTGAGTTTTTCACATGGCTTTCATTGCTCTGCCACTTAGTTGTGTACGTGGGTGCTGGGGTTTGAACCCATGTACTTGCGCATGCTGGTTAAGCGCAGTAACCGCTGAGCCACTGCTCCAGCCCCTAGACAATTTTGTTTTGTTGTTCATGTGGCTTTTGTTGCTCTGACACTTTGTTGTGTACGTGGTGCTGGGGTTCAAATCTTATCCTCACGCACACCACGCAAGCACTGTAACCACTGAGCCGCTGTTCCAGCCCCCTCAATTTTTTTTATAATCAAAACCACTAATTATTCTTCACTAAAGATGAGGCCAAGTTTTCTGATTACTTGTACCTGGAAGAAAAGTCTCCACTTGAATCCTGGTTCTGGACTTTCCCTCTCTCCTTCCCTTCTTTTGGTCGTTTTTCATTTTTCCTTCTCCTCTCTTTCTTCTGTTCTTTGTTGTTCTCTTTCACCTTCTTCCTGTTCTGATTCTCAGTTAAGGTCTCAATCAGTCCATGCTATTTGAATTCAGAGTCTTTAGGCTCCATTTAGTTTTTTCTCTCTTTCTCATTAGCATGGTATTGTTACTTGATTTTTTCTTAGAATTTTTTTTTACTGTTTTTTTTTTTCTTCCAGGACTGTGGATTTCACCCAGGACCTCTTTAGCACTGAGCCACAATCCCAACCCCAGCTCTTTTTATTTTTTAAGTTGAGATAGGCTGTCACGAATTTCCTAAGGCTATCCTTGAACTTGTAATCCTCCTGCCTCAGCCTCTCAATTAGCTGGGATCACGGGTGTGTGCCAGGGCACCCAGCTTTACAGATGCTTCTCATGAATCTCAGCACACCGATCAACTCCTGTAATTAGGGTGCTGCTGCTGATGGTGAAGATGATGAGGAGGAGAACAATAAAATTTACTGACCTCAGCCTACCAAGTCCTAACTCAGCCTGCTAATATTTATTTCTTCTTTTTTTTATTTTTTTTAATTAGATGGGAATAGATATATAATTGAGGGGGAAACATTATCAAACATTCAAGAACCAATGTATATATACTTAATTATCCAGGGCTAATGCCATATCATGGATGCCCAGCTTGGGTTCCTCCTGTTGCTTTTTCCCCCAGAAGAACTCCTGAGTTAAATGGATATCTCGTGGAGGACAAAGATCTCCTTCTGGGATGATTCCCCCATATTCCCACCCTCAGTCTCCTAGGATTTCTTCCTACCCCCTCTCCCCCTAGCCACCTCTCTATGCCTTCAAGTGTCGTAGGGAGTCGTCTCCCTGTTGAATTGAGAATCATACAATTTGAAGTTATTATTAGCTTAGCCGTCTAACATACTACTTCCCCATGTAGTCTAGCTTCCACAGATGAGAGATATCATTTGGCCCTTGAGTCTCTGAGATTGGGATACTTCACTTAGCACAATTCCTTCCATCTCCATCCATTTGGCTGCAAAAGCCATAATATCATCTTCTCTAATGGCCAAGTAGTATTCCATTGTATACATGTACTAAAGTTTTTGCAACCACTCATCCAGTGAGGGGCATCTGGGTTGGTTCCATAGTCTAGCTATAGTAAATTGAGCTGCTATAAACATTGAGGAAGCCACATCGCTATAATATGCTGATTCTACCTCTTTTGGGAAAATACCCAGGAGTAGGATAGCTGGGTCATAAGGTGTTTTCATCCTTAATTTTTTGAGGATTCTCCACACTGCTTTCCAGAGTGGCTGAACCAGTTTGCAGTCCCACCAGCAGTGTAGTAGTGTTCCTCTTTTCCCACAGCCCCTCCAGCATCTGTTATTGTTAGAATTTTTTATTTTTGCCACTCTAACAGGAGTGAAGTGGTATCTCATTGAAGTTTTGATTTGCATTTCCCTTAAAACTAATGATGTAGAGCATTTTCTCATATATTTATGGGCTTTCTGTACTTCCACTGGTGAGAATTTTCTTTTCAGATCCATAGCCCATTTATTGATTGGATTATTTGTGGGTTTGGAGTTTAGTGTATTTAGTTCCCTGTATATTCTGGATATTAGCCATCTGTCTGAGGTGTAGCAGGCAAAGATTTTCTCCCATTCTGTAGGTTCTCTAATGATGCTCTTGACTAGATCTTTTGCTGTGCAAAAACTTTTTAGTTTAATTGCATCCCATTCATTTATTCTTGACTTTACTGCTTGCGCCATGGGAGTTTTGTTGAGGAAGGCACTGCCGACTCCTATTTGTTCTAGTGTTGACCCTACTTCTTTTTCTAGTAAGTTTAAAGTCGTTGGCTTAATATCCAGATCTTTGACCCATTTTGATTTAATTTTTGTGCAGGGTGAAAGATAAGGATCCAGCTTCAGTTGTCTAATATGGCTGTCCAATTTGTCCAGCACCATTTATTGAACAGGCTATCTTTCTTCCACACTATGCTTTTGCCCCCTTTATCAAATATCAAATAGTTAAGGATATGGGGGTTTGTCTCAGGATCTTCTATTCTGTTCCACTGATCTTCGACTCTGTTTTGATACCAATACCATGCTGTTTTTGCTACTATGGCTCTGTAGTATAATTTCAGGTCAGGAATTGAGATATATTTCTTCTTTTTAAAGACATGAAAACTAAAGTTTGTAGAGTTTTAAGCTTACTTTCTTGCCCCCCAAAATAGAGTTGTGAAACTTGATTTTATATAACTGTTTTCTACACTGAGGACTAGACTTTTATCTACTTGGTAGCAAATTATATTGGCTAAGACACTGACGAGAGTTGTTTTAAACCATTAGACTTCCTGAAGTTTTAAAGAAGCAGTTTGTAACACTAGAACGAGATGAGTCGTCATGTCGGGTAATACCTACACAGAAATCGGGTGGTCTTGGGTAAGCAGTGTTGGAGCGTTGAGGGGGGCCTGCACTGGACACAGCTTGGACTTTAGATTACCCTTTGAACTATTCAGGTTATTCTCCCAATTGTCTTCTGGAAACTTCCTCTTTGGCTGGTTAGCAGCACTGGCACTTAGGAGTTTCACTTACTTTTATTCTCTATACATTGGACATCAGTGGAAAGTGTGAGAACACTATGCCCTTCCCCGTCCTTTATCACTAAATGCTAAAAATATTAGCTCTCATTTCATCAGTGTTCACTGTATCCAAATATCATGCTTAAGATTATATAAAAATCATTTCTCTTAATCTTCTACCAACCGTGAGAGGTGGGACCAGTATTATCTTGTTATCATTCTATACCAAAGAATCCTAAGTGTGGTTGTATTCATCAGTCAGGCCACCATAGCAAAATACCACAGATGGTGGCTTGACCAACAGAGGTTGATTTTCCTGTAGTTGTGGAGGCTGGGAAGTCCAAGTTAAGCTCTTGGTGAGGGCTCTGTCCACACATGGTGGAAAGGCAGGGAAAGAGATATTATCCTCTTCTTATAAGACCATTACTTCTATTGGATTAGAACCCCACCCTTATGGTCTCATTTAATCTTTTTTTTAAGAGAGAGGGACAGTGAGAGAGGGAGAGAGAGAGAGAATTTTTATTTAGTTTTCATGTGGATCTTTGTTGCTCCAAGACTTCGTTGTGTACGTGGGTGTTGGGGTTTGAACTCATGTACTCGCACATGCAAGGAAAGCGCTGTAACCCCCAGGCCAACTCTCTAGCCCTGATCTCATTTAATCTTAATCACCTCCTAGAAGTCCTAACTCCAAATACATTCACTTTGAGCATTAAAGCTTCAGCATACATGATTTTGGTGCCCAGTGCTCAGCTTGGTTTTAATAAAGATGATACCATTGATATTACTGAGACATTAAAAATGTTTGACCTGAGAGGAGAGCACCCTTCTTCTACTTTCTGGACACCGCTCTGTTTTCCATGAAGAAGGTGGAAAGATCACCCATTGGACAATAGGACTGGCTTCCTATTTGGCAGGAGGGATCAACTCTCTTGTTGCTTATCAAACAGGAAGAATTTAAAGTTTCTTTGGGTTTGAAGAAGCTGATGTTTTAGGGTGATCATTCTCCTTCTTTATCATCATTAAAGATGTTCTTGGGTTGTTTACAGAGAAAAGTAATCTCCCAATGTGTGTGTATTATCTGCCCTTGGATTAGGGATAGCTTCAGTGTCAAAAGTGAGCATTTCCTCCTTTCCATTTGCAGAATTAACCTGTTCTCCAGAGGCTTTTGGTGATTGCTCCATTTCTTTTCCAGGAAATTAAAAAAACTATTTCGGAAACTGAAAGATGAGACAGAACCTGAAGAAACTGACCCCGACCATTCGAAACGTCCAGAACAGTGGGACCTCGATTACAGCTTGGAACCCTATACGGGACTAACTCCAGAGTACATGGAAATGAGTAAGAGCCGTGATCTTTCCTTCCACTGAGGGCGGGTTCAGATAGGGGGTCTGAATGTGGAGGGAGGGAAGCAGCTGGGGGAATGACTGGGACAGCCTCTGCTCCTTCACGAGTTTCATGGCTTCTCAATGATCCCTTCAATGTCACATCAAAGTCGAGAAGCATGAGGCAAAAATGCTTAGAATGAGAAACAGAAGCAGCTGTATCACAGGGGACAGGTGATGCCAGGATGATGCTCCCTTCTCCTTGGGTCTCCTTTGCTCATCATAAAATGAAAAGTTTGGTCTCCCAGGTCCTTTATCATTGATAAAGTCAAAAAGGAAATCATGAGATCTGGAATTTAAGAATATAGTTTCTGTGATACTTGGGAAGATACATACATCTCTGACAAAGAGAATAAAGAAAGCCCCCCACTCTGATCAAGTAAGGCTGAGTAAGTTGCCAACTTTTCAACAAAAAGTTGGGGATCCTTTGCATAGGGGGTGAAAGGTAAATTTCTAGTTGCAGAACCTCTCATTATTTTCTGTAAGGCTTGAATGTAAGAATACCTATGAGTACAAGCTGACAGAAGCTACTCATTTGAGATGTGACTTGAAAGCCAGTTCTCCCTATGAGAAGTGTTCCAATTTAGACCAATTGCCTTCAAGCTCTTTGAAACTTAGAAATAGTCCTGATCTTCTATTGAGGTAAATATTCAACAAACTTCTTTCTAGGACTTGGAACTGATAAATTAAAAGGATAGGATACCAGCAATCAACAGTCCAGATACAGCACTAAACAGTTGTTCAATCTAGAGATTATAGAGAAACACCAATCAGAGGCATCAGAAGAATCACTCAGTACTTAATTCTATACTTCATATAATTGCAACTGTCTTTGTATGTGGATAAGGTCTCCTGACCCCTTTGGTTATTCACGTGAAAAAGTAAGAGGAGTGAAAGAGAGGATCAATTTTATCATCTGGCCTTTGTTTCTATGGCACTTAGTTGTGTTTGTGGTGCTGGAGTTTGAACCCAGGAACTTACACACGCCAGACAAATGGCATAACAGCTGAGCCACTGCTCCAGCCTCCAGTTATCCATGATTCATAGGAGCTATCAATGCATCTCTGTGTACCAGGCACCTCACTCATTATTTCTAGTGGAATTTTATCCTATTCTGCTGTAAGAATACATATATAAAGTTAGGGGGAGAGGGAGGGCCAGGGTATAGATTAGCCCTGAGAGGTCCCTTCTAGCCCTGGGGCGTCTATCTAAAGTAAAAGACAAAAGCTGAGCTTTGTAACCTAAATCAACTCAGAAAAGAAGAAGTCTTGATGTAGGCTTCAGGAACAATGGCCACAGAAAATATCAAAACCTACCCAGTGTATGGAAACCAGAGTTTCTCATGCTTTTCATGTTTAGCTAAATGCTACCTTTAATCCATTCCCGCCTCTGAGCCAGGTATTTGCACAGGGGCAAATGCTCATGTTTCAGATGCCATTCTGCGTCTGCAATCCTGTCACCCAGAAAGAAAAGAGTTGCTGCCAGAGATCAAGCTTTCCATTAGGAATCCTTGAGTTCTTCCCACCTCCACCCTCACCCGCCGTGCTCACCCCCACCTCCAATTATACCATGCCTGCTGCCTGTCTGTCCGGCCAGCTGGCTATTGCAATTCTTTCTTTGCATGATTAAGAGCAGAAACCTTTGAACTGTATTCCCTGGGTTCAAGTCCCCATTCTGTGACTGACTGCTGGATGACCTTGGGTAAGTGACTAACCTTTAAGTATCTATTTGCTTGTCTGTGAAAAGAAAATAAAGATAATCATATCTACCTCATGGGATTGTTGTGAGTACTTAATGGGTTCTTAGAAGAGTGTCGGAACATGTCAAAGCTGTGTGTTTTAGTTTGCCTTTTCATTTCTGTGACCAAAATGATCTGACAAAAACAATGTAGAGGAGAAAAGTTTATTTTGGCTCATAGTTTCAGCGGTTCAGTCCATGGGCAATCAGCTCCATAGCTCTGGGCCTGAGGTGGTGAAGGGCATGGCGGAAGAAAGCAGATCAGAACATGACAAGCAGGAAGGAGAGAGAGAGAGAGAGGGAGAGAGAGAAAGAGAGAGAGGGAGAGCTCCGTTCACCAGGCACAAAAGGTAAAGCCCAGAGGTACCAGGAACCATCTTCCTCCAGCCCCTCCCTGCCTCTCTACAGTTATCTCCCAGTGAATCCGTTTTGGTGGATTAATCCATTTACTGAGTTACACCTCTCATAATCTAATCATTCCGCTGCTGAAAATTCTTGCATTGTCTCACACGTGATCTTTTGGGGGACACCTCATGTCTAAACCTTAACACTGTATGAAGTGGCACTGCTGCTTCTATTAATGATCTTGAGGCCCTAGAAAAGCAGAGAATAGGAAAATATACTCTGTTGGCATTTGTATGGCTAAATATAAATCCACAATGTGTTGAGATTTGAGTGCTTACAAAGTAATGGGAAGAGGAGCAACAAGAACCAGGAAGACCTGGTTACTTTGGGAAGAAATTCACAGCAAGATTTTAAAGTGAAACATATCACAGATTAAAAAACAATATCAAACAAAAATACTTACAAGTTATAAATAAATAAAACAACCACATAATGTGACAGCAAGTTTGAAAATAGTCAAGAAAGGAAAATGTCCCTGAAAATTTCTCTCATTCTAACCCAGCTTTTAAAAGCAATTTGGTGCCATTTATTAGGCCCTTTTGTTAAGTATAAGATTTTTAAAATAAGGTTGTGATCATTCTCATATATTTGTTTCTTTTTATTTAGCTTTTTATGAATAAGTAATTCCAAGTTGTCACATAAATATTCAAAACTAATACTTTATGATAGTCCCTGTAATAAATGCAGCATCTTTTGCCTATCTCCCAGTTCAGGGTAAGGAGGCTTTAAGAAGCAAATGAAGGATCACTTTCAAAGCAGGGCCTTGCGGATCGTAGACCAGAGATGTTCTGAAGAGGTTTGCCATCTCAGAGGAGATCCCCTCTGGTTCCAAGAAGCCAATATCCTTGATAAAAGCAGAGAAGAGCATTCCAAGAAACAAGACTGTCAAGTGAGCATAGTCTTGTGACCATGAGCAATTATTAACAAAGAAAATCATACGGCAGTTTTTGGATAGGAAGAGTTGTGATACAGATATGAAATTAGTAGAAAATCCCCCAAACAGACAAATCTCTAGTTCATGCCCAGACAGAGGAAGTGATGGTAAAATCTTGACCTTTATGGTGACTATGAATTCTTCGTTGTCCTTGGGCAAGTGGGCAGCAGGTGCACAGGGGGTCCCAAGGCTAAGGAAGGAATGGGGAAATGCAGGTGGATTCATTTGATGATTCATTCATTCTTTCATTCATCAATTTTATTAAGTATCTGGATGGAGGAATGTGTTTAGAAACCAGGATGGTCTCTTCACCAATTCAGGTTGACACTGATATTAATTCAGTCAATAATTCAATAGATATTAATTCATACTTGTCAGGAAGAGGAAGCAGCCTGGACCACGCATGGGCTTTCCAAGCTGGGTTTCACAGAAAATCCTTTGGCCATTTCACTAGAATTTTAATTGGTGTTACCATTTTACTTAATATTTTATATACATGTAAGGGCAAGGTCCCTTTCATTGCTTTTATCTCCTAACTCTCCTCTCCATCTTTCAAAGGAGTATGTGTTTTCATGTTCAATTAAAGACTGGGCTACAGGAGAGAGTCCACCAAACTTCATCACTCTTGCACCTCCATGCACCAGTGTTAGGAGTGAGCTCTGGATTAGAACCACTGGGCTCCCAACCCTAATGCTGCTATGTGACTCTGGGCTTGATGCTTAAAGTCATCGGGTCCCATTTCCCATCTAAATAGAGGATTTGTTAATAATATCTACCTCACTGGACTGTTCTATCAATTAGGTAATGAATACAAAGTAGCCAGGTGCTATAATCCCAACTACTTGGGAGGCTGAGGTAGGAGGATCACAAGTTAGAGGCCAGACTGGGCAACTTGGTGAAACCCTGTCTCAAAATAAAAAGTGCTGGGGATGTGACTCAGTGGTAGAGTGCTTATGGATTTCATCCCTAATTAAAAAAAGAAAAGTTAAAAAACAGTGCTCATACCCATAGACTCTCAATGAGAGTTAATTACCATTATTACTATTGAGAGTCAAATTTCTATTGAATCTAGAAAGCTTTTGACTGAAAACAGTCTGAAGACCCTGAATGTAGTGAGCCCAACGGTGACAGGATTATGGGGAAATGTTTAAAGAAAAAGGTACCAGATTCCAAGACACACCTAAGAATTACATTCAGAAGCTTCAACCATAAACACCCTGAGACATTTGTCCTTTCAGAATATTCTAAGCCCTTGGGGCCCTGCTTGTCAAGACTGGAGTCTCAAATGGGTTGTTTTTGTCATCTGTTTATCTAAAATCCACAGGGCTTTTGTTCTTCCAGTCCTCAAAAACTTAATCGCTATTGTTTTCCTCTCTGAGGAATTCAATTATCTGCCTTAAAGCCTTCCTCCAGCTTCTTAAATGCAACCCAGACATTGAGGCCCTAGGGCCCTTAAGGTGGGTGGTGAGATGAATTTCTTCTGTCATTCACAGTCATTAGACAAAATCTCATTTTTCTTAGTCATGAACTTAAAATCCTGTTAAACTCTAAGAGAAAGGAGGTACAGGGGTAATGACCTATTTACTTACTCTTTATTTGGAGTGAAAGTCAGATAATTACTATGAAGAGTCAAGGCCCCCCATTCTCTCCTGCTCTCTGGAAATGTCCACCAAGGTCTGTAAGAATCCAAGACCAGGACATCGAAGTCTTTGGGGCCACATCCGAGTGGAAGTTTGAACATCTGGGTTCAGGGGGAAAAGCCATGAGCTGATATAGATCCTATCTTATCCTTCTGACTTCTTTCCATCTTTGCATCAACTAAAGCTTGGAGAGAAGGCTGTTTGGTATGATCCACGCCTCCTTCCAGGCACCGACTTTGCCTGTATTAGAATTCTGAATTCCTTTGGAGGCCCTCACATCTTTCTCTTTTGAATGACTGCAAGTTCATCCTGACTTCTTGTATCACTGATGCTGTCACCATTCCTCTTTCCCCCTGTCCTTCTTACTTTGTAGAATGGCTTTTCTAAAATACAAAGCAGACCATACCCTTCTTTCTACTTAAGAGCCGTCAGTGCTGCCGACTTCTCTTAAGGTTCATATCCCCCAGTGCGGCACACAGGGATATGTGAGCTGGCTCTTGTTTAGCTGCCTCTGTTGTGTGGGCATTTGCCTGTGCCATTCATTCTATCTACCTATGAGTTCTTGCTGAATTACTCAGGCTCAATCACATCTGCCAAGGAAGTGTTTGCTCATCCCTCCCATCCTCCATTCCTTTCCTTTCTTCTCCTATAACTGTGCCCTTGAGAAAATGTGAGTACTTTGGGGACAGGGACTGTGTCTTAGTCCTTTTTAATCTCACCACTCCGCCTAGTCTCCTAGAACATAGCAAGAGTTCAATAAAACATTTGAATGATTAGCTTTGTAGCCCCCTTCCTTCAGTGGCAAAGAAATGGAAGTCCCACTTCTCCTTATCCCAAGATATTTGGGCCTCCCCCTCTCCTATGGACATGTTTAGATTTTTTTATATGAAGCAATTTTCATCTAAGATGAAGGAAGATCATGTCTATTATTAGGGTTTCCCTCAGAGAACAAGTCTCCTCTGATTTTAGTTTACACCTTTCCTTTCTGGGATCAAGTTCTTTGTGGAAATGAACAGGGTAGAATGCTCTGCCTCTGAGGCTGACTTGGCTTTAACCAAAGACTTGGCTTTAATATCGACTTCATTTCCGTGTCTTTCCTCTGTAATATGCCCTTCTGACCATCCTGAGGGCAGTGCCAAGCACTGGGGACACAAACAACAGATCTGACACAAGCCCTGCAGGGTTTCACTTGGAGAGATAGGGGTAGGCAGTCAGTCACTATCCTGGAAGAAAATCCTCCGACTCTGCTGGCTTCAGAGAGGCTACAGCTTTGCAAGTTAGATTTAACTCCACAGAGATATTGCCCGTTTTCCTGTTTCCAACCCATAATTATCCACTCACCAAACTTCCTTGGGTTTTAGAAACCACTATTGGACCAAACAAAGGAATCTATCGCCCAGTTTCCACCTGAGGTGTGTTCTGAGACTTCAGATGAGACAGGGAAGGTCCAAGAAGAGACTCAGTAATTAATTCCTGAGGGCAAGTGTCATAAGTGAGCTTTACCATTAACAGACCAAACACATTTGTTTGTATCTTTCCACAATGTAAGAATTATTGAATAAGTTCACAAGCTTTATCACTGTCATCAGATGCAATTCACTGAGTATTCATGGGTCACTTAGTAGCCATAAGCTGGGAAATCACAAATCCTTATTCCAATCTTAATTATGAATATCTATAATGTTCAAATCACACATGGCATGTTATACAATTAAATAGTCTAAGAAAGGGTAAAGATGGCCCCAGGGATTTAGGAGGCTGCACTGAGAGGAGAGGCAGAGGGCAGACACAGCTGCAGGAAAGTCATTACACCTTATCAGCTGGAACCTGCCAAAGAACTTGTTCAGGATCCAGAGATCTGGGAACTCGTTCTACGCCTAGATCCAGAGGACAGGTAGCAGGTCACTTCAAGAAAAGAGATCCAGGGCTGGAGCGGTGGCTCAGTGGTTGGGGTACTTGCCTGACATGCGCGAGGACCTGGGTTCAAACCCCAGCACCGCATTTACAACTAGATGTCGGAGAAACAGGGACCCAATGTAAAAATGAAATTGACTGTTTTTCTTTCCCTGCCACTCTCTCCCTCTCTCTTTAAGAAAAAAAGAAACAAACAAAAGAAAAAAGATCCAGCTGAGCCGGGCACAGTGGCACACACCTGTAATCTCAGTGGCTCAGGAGGCTGAGGCAGGAGCATTCCAAGTTCAAAGCCAGTTTCAGCAACCTAGTGAGGTCCTAGGCAACTTAGCAAGACCCTATTTCCAATGAGCTGGAGATGTGGTTCAGAGGCTTAGTGCCCCTGGGTTCAATTCCTGGGGGAGAGAGGGGGTTGGAGATATGATTGATTCTGCTGAGCTCAAACCCTGAATCCAGAGGACAGAGAGTTAGAGGTTCATGGTCTATTGACCCTGTAATGCATTCACCAGATGGTCTGATGACATCACGTGTGTGCTGCAGAAGCCATTCTCAGGGTGCTCCTTCATTCCTAAGTCTCAGGTGAGAAGGTTGCTTTATCCAGTGGTCCTGTGTGTTTGGTAAGCTCGAGGGCCTGTTTTTTGTGATATATGTTGATATGCCATGCATCCGTCTATTAGCACAGTCTATCCGTTTTTGCCTTGTAAGTTGGGCTGTGCAAATAATGGCTATTTACCTACACAGACAAAGTATAGAGTCATTCATTCTACCTTGGCACTTGTGCTCGAAATGGATTAACTCATGGCAAACTACTGCTTTATAAAATGGAGTAACTCAGGGTTTGGCACAGTCTGAAGACTACTGTTTTAATCCCCATGGAGTAACTCAGAGCAGGGCACAGCCTGCCCTCCACAGCAGGTTTCTTGAATTTCAGCGCCCTGTCCAGAGCCCCACACAGCATGGATGGTACAGGGTAATCATGCCTAAGAGTGGCCGCATAAACGAAGGTGTCTGTTTATCTTTCTTCAACTCTCTTATCTAGCCTGAAGGAATCTCACTTTGTAGTAATGCTACACCCATTCGCATTTATTTATGGGCTGATGAGCCAGGGAGTGGATTATCCAGAGTGGTGGTGATCCACGCTGCTCTTTCTCTGCCTTCTCCTCAGACTTCCATGCCCCTTCCCTTCCTCCCCTTTCTCCTCACCCCTGGTTATTGTGCTCTCCTTTCCCGTGAGCAAGCCAGGGAAATAAGAGAAGGTGTAATGTGAACCCATCCATGCTGCTCCTGATGGCTGCTCTGGGAAACAGCTCTGTGAGACCAGACTGGAGCCCAATGGCAAACGTCAGACCCTCCTAGGAGGCAGCGGTCTCAGCCATCCTCGTGGATAGCTGACAGCACTCGGTAGTATGTCACCATTCCACTACGTCCGGTTTCTCTGCACCCTTGTCTTTGAAGTCGAAGTCTTTATATATGTCACTTCTTTGCCTGTAGATATCACTGCAGGGCAGAATGAGCACTATCTGTCCTCCCCGTGTTGCCAGGGTCAGCTGAGACTTGGGTGAGAATCCAGCTCTGCTTCAGATATTGATTGATTGATTGCAGTGCTGAGAGGGATGGAGACCAGGGCCTTGCCTGCACATGGCAGGCAAGTGCTTTACGCTTGTGGCCAGCTACAACCCAGCTCTAGTATTGTGGCCTTGGGGCATGTCATCTCTCTGGGCCTCTCTTTCTTCCTAGATTTTATAGTGCATTAAACAAAAGGAGGAGTTTTTTTTTCCTGCCGTGATGTAACCCACCAGTCTGTGGTCAGATCTGCTTGTACGGTGTGTCACAAGTAATGCATAACTACTAATAGTTTGGAACTACAAAGTAAAACAGAGTCCATGTTACCTTTGCTTTCCTGGATTTCTAGAGGGTTCTTTTGAGTGTGAGAGCAAGGGAAGTTTTAGTATGCACAAACAGAAGCAAGTGGTATAGAAAATAATTTTTCATTGGGAGTCTTGACAAGAACAAAGAGTTTTCAAACCACTGGACCAGATCATGTCCAGGGACTTTTCCAGTGCTGGCATCCTAGTTCAGACATACCAGCTGGATAATGCACCTCAAAGCCAAGAGGCTGGGTGATACGAACACGTGAGCTGCCTATGGTCACCCTAATGACGTGTTCATACTGAGACTAGAGCCCCTTTCCAGACCATTCCAGGAGAGAGTTTCATCAAGACCTTTAGGAACTTGGGCTCAGTGGAGGGATGGAGTAGAGTGAGGTTTCCGCCTTCCTTCCCAACTGATTGAACCTCCCCAATTCCAGAAGGGCCCTGGTCTTGGACTTTAAGCAAAACTGAGAGCAGTGAAACCAAAGCTGCCTGCTCCCTCTGGTGTGCCTGACATGGTGATCCCTGGCCTAGCTCTCAGCTGTCAGCTTCCTCCCGCGTGATCCCTGGGACCACCCAGGCAGACAGGAAGTGCGTTGAGCCCACTCTGTGCAGTCAGTTGTAGTGGTAGGGCAGGCCATCAGTTGAGGGAGGCAGCAGGGAGAGATGTATTATATTTACATTTTCCTAAATTGAGCTGGACATAGGGCCCAGGGCCCCACAGCCTGGGGGAGGGGCCGAGAGGAGAAAGGGGTGCTGGGAGTGGGCTAGAGGAGGGGGACCCGGGCAGGGAGCTACCTCTGGGCAGGAGTGACTGTGGGGACAGGCTGCCTCCAGACAAAGAGAAACCTGAGAGTGAGGGATTAAGCTGGAAAAACCTGGGAGGGGGAGCAGCAGAGCTGGAGCTTTCGAGGGAATCTCCAATATCAAACCCTTTTCCTGAAGAGCTTAGGAAGAAGGACTTCAAGGGTAGCCTCCCATCCCCCACCTCTGGGGGGAGAAAGAATGCTGGCCAGGAGCAGGTCATGGCATTAATCATCACTGTTCCCCAGGACCCCACAGTGGGGCTTCACAGCCAGCTAGGGGGTTTCCCTCAGAGCCCCTGAGGACGGATTCTTCACCAGCTTTAAGAGTGGCAAGCTAAGTTTTCTGGACATTCTCAGTGCTTAGAATTTTTTTCCTACAGAGCAAAATTTGGCAGAAAAAAACGTAGACCTGAGTTTAATCCTGTAAGAGGACTTTAGTGATAAGTTCCAAGTGAATTTATTGATAAGGTTTTATCACCATTTTATCCAGATAAATAAATGATGCCATTGAACTTTGTGCATGACAGTCACTAAATCCTGAGGGAGGCTTCATGAGGGCAAGTTTTGTGTCTCATGGATTCACCACCCCACCATAGGGTCTGGCATACAGTAGGTGCTCTTTCCGTGTTTGCTGAAGAAATCAGAAGTGTAAAGAAAAAGTGATTCTAGAGTGAGACTATTGAGGACAGAATGACAACCAGATTCCACAGACGTCACAGTTCATCAATGCTCTCCAGACCCCTTGCTGTGCTGCTCTCTGGGGACAGTCTGCCCTACCCCTCAAGCTGCAAAGACTCCTTATTTTAAAGTGCTTATGAAAAGGGAATGCTGTTCTCCTAAGACCCATCTCCTATGGCATTACAAATTGAGGAGCTTGTAAAATTATCTAGATAGTTCAAGCAAAATAGTCCCATGATTTAGTGGACAAGTACTGACCCCAAAATGTCAGTGACTTAACAACTGAGAAAGAAAATAAAGAACAGTGGCAGGACTCGGTTCATGGACTACCCCACCCTGAAAACGATCAGATGAAAGAGGCTATTTATCCAAGAAAGAGCAGAAAGGATTGACGCTTCTGACGGAGAGGTGACTTAGGTGACACCCAAGATTCTTTTCAACTCTGTTATTCTTTGTAGGGACTATGCTGCGTGATTTCCAGATTTCCATCAAGGCTGGATAGAAGGGATGAGGTATTCCAGGATATCTGCAAAGCCAACAGCACCAAAGCCCATGTCTTTAATCACACACAACTCCAAGGGTGTGTGTCATGAGGCAATGGCTCAGAGAACCAGGAAATTCATTTCCCTGAACCATCCTGTTTATACGAACTGAGTCATTCCCCTGGACAATTAGCCACCTGCCACCTTCTCCAAATGGCATTTAAACATAGTTCAGGCAGCATCCAGGGTCTGGTTCTAAGGTTTCTGGGAAGTGGGGTGCATCCCAGTTTGTTTGTCTCCTTTTGCTTTTGAGCCATGCATCACTTGGCCTTATCTGCACTGGGGGGTCGTCCTCCCACGCACGCTTAAAAGGCAAGACTCCCTCTGCATACTACACCCCTCAGTGTGTTACAGAAGGCTCCGACAGACAGAATACGCCCTGTCAGTGTTGGAGAAGTGAATGAGCGTTGGAAGGAAGGAAGGAATGGAAGGCACTCTTTTTAACTTAACACTTATGGAGAACTGTACTGCTTTCCCATTTCTCTTTGTTCTCTAACAACCAGGAAGCTCACAGTGAACTTTGTGCCTCCATCATCACCGCATTTCAGGTCCCCAGAGTTTCCCTATTTGTTTTGCTCTCTTTTCTGAGCACCTCATTTCCCTTTTTATAAAGTTCTATAAACCTAATTGTATTTTCATTGTGTTGACTTTTCCACAATCTTTTGGGAAGAGGTGGAGGAAACGGAATAAAGCAAAGGTCCTCGGTAATGGATTTGCGGCTTGGAAGCTTCTTTCCAATCCTGACTAATTCCTTTGCCCTTCTACCTCACTCACTGCGTGGCCGCAGGCCAGGGGGGTGGGTGGGAGGAGGACGAATGTCTGCCTGGCCTACACACTCGATCTTGCAGGTGAATAAAGTAAGCAAGCGTGACAAAGCCAGTCCATTCGTTGTTCATTCAATAAACCTTCGCTGGAAATTCACCAGGCTGCTCTCCAGGAGGTGGATCAGTGGATCCCACCAACTCAATTCTCTCTAGTTAGGTAGGATTAGGGAAAGAAATACTAACTGCATCTCCTTTAAACAGAGAAAGGAAGAAAAGACAGAGCCAAATGCACCTTGCCGATTTGTCCCAGTGTTGCGCTGGTGCACCTTGCCGATTTGTCCCAGTGTTGCGCTGGTGCACCTTGCCGATTTGTCCCAGTGTTGCGCTGGTGCACCTTGCCGATTTGTCCCAGTGTTGCGCTGGTGCACCTTGCCGATTTGTCCCAGTGTTGCGCTGGTGCACCTTGCCGATTTGTCCCAGTGTTGCGTTGGTGCACCTTGCCGATTTGTCCCAGTGTTGCGTTGGTTTTCGAGCTCGACACTTCAGCTGCACTTCAAGCCTGTCCTTTCCTGTTGCACTTCTCAGGGTTTCTGAATGGAGCCTGATCCACTGTACAAACCCCAGGTGACTCCACGCAGATTGAAAGGGACTTCTACTTCTTGTCTTTATTCCCTGAGTAGCCTGTGAATTTGGATTAGTGGAGCAGGAAAGATCTTAGTTACCAACCATGTAGCAAATCGTGCACCTTTTTCACTTGTTCAAGTCCAAACAAAGATCACGAATTCTGCAAAGCCTCCACCGTCTGCAGGGGAGAGCAAGTTGTTCCTGCCCAGGGCTCCGTGGCGTCCTGTTAGTGCTGCGTCCTTCTAACTCAGTGCTGCTGTCAAGGTTTGTTTACATGTTCCTCTTCCCCACTGCACACTCTGAGCTCTTGGATGGATAACAGAGTAATCTATTTGTCTTAGTCTGTTTTGTGTTTCTGTAACAGAATACCTGAGACTGGGAAATTTATAAACAATAAAAGTGTATTTGGCTTATGGTTCAGAAGGCTGGGAAGTCCAAGGGCATGGCTCCAACATGTGGCGAGGACTTCCCACGCTGCGTCATCCCATGGTGGAAGGCAGACTGGCAAGGGATGCAAAAGAGCACAAGAGCAAGAGGGGGGCCATACTTACTTTTATAACAAGCTCCTCTCACAGCTGTCCAATTCTTAGGAAAATGACACTGATCCATTTATGAGGACTGAGTCCTCATGACCTAGTCACTTCTTAAAGATCCTACCTCTCAACACTATTGCACTAAGGATGAAGTTCTATCACATGAGCTTTGGGGTACAACTTCAAACCACAGCTCTGATTTTTATTTCCTAGTAATGGGGCATGCAGTCTAGTATGTAGAATGTGCTTAGTTAGTGCTTGCTGAATGAATGAATGAATGGTGAGTGAATGAATGAATGAATGGGTGAGTGAATGGTGAATATTGAGAACTCATATTTCTGTTGAGCCTTCTACCATTTTCCCAAGCAGCAGAAGCCCAGGCTGAGGCTGTAAATCGTGCCCTTTTTCCTATCTCTTTGTGCTGACATGGTGCATCAACACTTGCTTTTTTTTTAATGGCAGACACTCTCAGTGCAGAGCACAGTTGGCATCCCCTGCCCTTAGGTGAAGGGGGTCACTTGGCAGAGCCTTGAGATACGGGCTGATGAAATGGACAGTGATGACCTTCTCTTTCTGTACTTTCCCACAAGTGTTTCTATTAATGGTCTGTTTCTGGCAGAATCTTTTCAAAAACTGTCTCCTGCGTGAGAAGACAAACTCACACCAAAGTGTCCTTCAGTTGTTCCCTTGCCTTGCTCATGAGAGATTTACAAAAAGGAGCCTTTTAAGGCCTCAGTTTGCAATCCCTCTAAGCAGAGTGAGTTGCTTTTACTAAACAATAGAAAGTTAAATAAAGAAAGTGCTATTATCATTTCCAATAGAATTAAGGTCATCTGTGCAGATTACAGCAATGAGAATTACTGTGTGGAGTCATTAATAATTTTATGTCTCTCCTCGTCTTCATTAAATACAATGCATCAGTTCACACGTTTAGGTTTTCTGCCTGTGTATGTGTGTGCGCACGACCCACACCTGGCAAAAATGAGTTCCTATTTATGAAACAGATGTCCTTCAGACATCTGCTTCTGTGTAACAGGCATGGCAGAAGATGATGAGGACTTAGAAAAGGGTCAGATATGTTCCCAGGTGTCAAGGGGCTGACCATCCAGGGAGCAGTCACATAAACAAAGTGGCATGAGCAAAGCAATACAGGAAGGAAGAGGAGATGAGTGGAGATCCCCTCAGTACAGCTGTGTGTATTTGCGCGTATGTGGACACACAACAGCAGAGTCGGTGGTTTCATTGAAAAATTTTAAATGAATGAGTGGAAAATCGGAGCTTTGTCCCATCACATATTTTCACCAGCCCTGGCCGGTCCGTTCTTTTCTGCCTCCTTTGCTGTTTTTCTTCTCTAAGCAGATTGTCCTGGAATGTCCTGGCTGGACGCTGTTTTGTTTCGTTTAACCCACTCCTCCTTGTTATTTTAACCTAAGCCCAGGTAATCACCCGTGATTTTAATTGCCTCCAGCATCGGACAGTGTAGGACTGGGTGGTTATTTTCAAAGATTCTTGGCTGCTGGAGTGTGAGAAGAGAAAACCAAAGGAGTTTGTGCACAGAAGTATTTCCAGCCTTTGTGCTTCCAATTCAGTATTTCTGGAGCATTTCATGGCAGCAAGCTTTCTGCAGATTTAGTTGAAAATCAACTTATGGATTCTTCCCTAATTGTCTTGGCCAGGTTTAATCTGTTATTGGTCAAGCCAGCCTGGCTTCCATTATGCAGCCCGCTGAAGATTTCCGGTGTTGCTCTTATCCTAATGGAGGCTTGCTGTTTATAGAAACAAACCTTAGTGTTGATGAAGGCTGGTATCATTGTGTCCTGTGAAGTGAACCCAGAAGGATTCCCATCTGATACAGCATTTCAGACCTTTGACTGAAAAGAGCAAGTCTTGGATTTGGCATGTGCATGCTGGAAGATTATGGTTTTATATATATATTTTCTCCCTAAGATTAAACAAAGCTTGCTATTTGTTTTTGCCTCTTTGGTTTGAATCCTGGAAATGCTCAGGGTACCCAGTCTGAGCAGGCTACCTGCAGCAATGGTGCATCTGCAAAGAAGAGCTTTACCTTGCCCAGGATGCCGCTGAGTCACTGTAGAAGAGGGGACAGGAATAACCTGTCACTGCAGTTCCAGCATTGCTGGCCTCTGCTGAGACTTGTCGCCAGGCTGTCCAGTGCTGAGTGCACAGACTTACATGACCTGGGGAAGGACATGCTTTGCTCTGGGAATGGAATAAATGATAGGAACTATTAGAGAGCATTGAACCAGCACTGGAAAATGATTGTGTTTAGAGAGAAGGAACAACAGAGAGCTTGTGTCTGGAGAGTTTGAGAAGGTAAAAAGCAAAGGGACACTTCTAGAGGATAGCATTTCATCATTGCCTCTGAAGTTTATATGAGATAAGACATAATGGAAGCCCCATTTCCTCAAATCCTGGAAGGATGTTGAATTCCTCTTCTCTCCTCTCCTCTTCTCCCCTCCCTTCCTTTCTTTCTTTTACCTGGGAATTAAACCCAAAAGCATTTAGGTTTAATGTGAGCCACATCCCCAGCCCTTTTCATTTTTTATTTTGAAGTAGGGTCTCACTTAGTTGTTTAGCACCTTGCCAAATTGTACGGCTGGCCTGAAACTTGTGATCTTTCTGCCTCTGCCTCACCAGTTGCTGAGATTACAGCTTGTGCTACTGCACCTGGCTACAACACTTTGCAAGGTTTAATTTTGAGACCAAGTCTCCCTAAGTCACCCAGGCTGGGCTTGAACTTGCAGTCCTCCGGCCTCAGCCTCCCCAGTAGCTGGAATTACAGGTGTGTGCCATCCCACTGCGCCTGGCAGAAAGTTCGATATCTGAGTGCCATTTGCATACACATGCTGAGGGCACACTGTATACATTTGCACACACTCAGGGGTAAACTACCCTTTCCACTCCCACCAGTCTCCTTGCCAAACTCTTGCTAAGACTTTGAAGAGTTTACATAGTTCTGCTGGAGGAAATCACTTGTGATAAGAATATTTGCCCTCTTAAACTGAGTTCATTAGATTCAAGGAGACCAACTTTGAACTCCATAAATAAAGATACTTTCCATATATGTACTTAAACGCAGACATGCATTTTACAGGTTTTAAAAAGCAAGCCCAATATCTGTTTTGCTTTCCTCGCTAATCCCAGCCCCTTCACCCCGCTGCCCGTACCCTTACCCCTCACTCCAAAGTGAGTTCCTCGGTAAAACCTCACTTAAAAGACTTAATAGACCCTGTATTTTGAACTGGATCTTGGAGCTTGCTTTTAGAGATTTCTCCATGCATTGCCACTTGAACAAC
This sequence comes from Aplodontia rufa, assembly GCA_004027875.1. Taxonomy (NCBI): domain Eukaryota; kingdom Metazoa; phylum Chordata; class Mammalia; order Rodentia; family Aplodontiidae; genus Aplodontia; species Aplodontia rufa. The sequence continues at coordinate 26,686 of PVKS010001106.1, read as the reverse complement.
CAGCTGGCCAAGCAGTTACTCCAAGGGCTCTACCTTGACAGATCTGCGACTTCTAGTGCAGGTGACTTGCCATTGATTGACACCTGCTGGCCTCCTAGAGCCTGCTGAGAATCCTCTGTGCACCAAGAACAGTGGCAGTGGACAGGCTTGTACCAGCAAGAACACTGACTCCCATCTGTGAGCCTAGTAAATTGCCACATCAAAAAGAAAAAAAAAAAAAAAACAAAACTGGGATGTTTTCATGTATTTTCATTCTCTCTCTATTTTTTTTTGTGCAATACTGAGAATTGAATACAGAACCCTTGCACATGCTATCAAGTGCTCTACCACTGAAATACATTCCTCCCTAGCTCTTTTATTGGTACTTTTTTTTTTAGAATTTTGAGACAAGGTCTCACTATTTGTCCAGGCTATCCTCAAATTTGTTATCCTCCTGCTTTGGCCCCCCAACTAGCTGGGACTAGAGTTGTGCACCATCATACCTGGCTCCCATGTGTAGTTTGTCTTGAAATTTCTGTTGCAGTTGGCTTATTCCTTTTTATGTATATGGATACACACACACACACATTTGTGACTTGGGTCCTGGTTTTTCATTCTCTAATTGAATATCCTAAAATCTTTTTTTATTTATTTGATGAATATGGAGTTACAATTGAGGGGCAAACATTGTCAATCAAGAACAAATGTATATATACTTAGTTATCCAAGGCTAATGCCATGTCATGGATGCCCAGCTTGGGTTCCCCATGTTGCTGTTTCCCCCAGAAGAACTCCTGAGTTAAATGGATATCTCGTGGAGGTTGAGATCTCCTTCTGAGATGATTCTCCCATATTCCCATCCTCCAGTCTCCTAGATATTCTTCCTAAGCCCTCCCCCCACCCTGTCCCCCACCCTTTGCCACCCAGTATCCTAGGCAATCATCCCCCTGTTGTGTTAAGAATCATATAATTTGAAGTTATTATTAGCTTAGCCATCTAACATACTGCTTCCTGATGTATTCTAGCTTCCACAGATGAGAGTCTCTGAGATTGGGATACTTCACTTAGCATAATTCTTTCCATCTCCATCCATTTGATTTCAAAAGCCATAATATCATCTTCTCTAATGGCCAGGTAGCATTCCATTGCATATACGTACCAAAGTTTTTGTATCCACTCGTCGAGTGAGGGGCATCTGAGTTGGTTCTATAGTCTAGCTATAGTAAATTGAGCTGCTAAAAACATTGGTGAAGCCACATCACTATAATATGCTGGAATATCCTAGAATCTTGAAGCGTGTCTAAGAGAATAAAAACCATAGCATCATGGCAAATCAGTCCTATAGGGAATTTAAACTAGTCCCTTCAATTTATCAATGAAGATGTCATCAGAGGAGCCTGACCAAAGGCCTATGACCGGTTAGAAAGGATCTGCGTCCAGAGTGCAGGTCTTCTGACTCTTGTTCCATGCTTAAACCTTACATTTGTATCTGTGTAGCATACATATGTATGACATGCATTGCAGCCATCTGTACATGTAGATATTTATTCCCATAAGAATAATACATAATAGTAATACTCAATACATAACACATATTGAATAATTATTGACTCTCAGACATTGGTCTAAGCACATCATCTATGTAATATTATTTACCCTTATGAGAAACCTAGTAGGTGCTTATTATTGCTTTATTATCCTCAATTTACAGTTAATGTAACTGAGGCACAAAAAGTTTAATAACTTGTCCACAGTAGTGGAAAAGTTCAGTTAGATTTTGATTTTCCTGGAACTCAGGAGTATTTCCATCAGCAAATATGTACTAAGCCCTTGGAGTAGATGGAAGCCTTGCTTTAACATTGGGGAAAAAGTCATGCAAATTAATCAGTCAGAGCCCTCAGCAATAGCTGTAGCAGAAGCCTGAACACTTTGGAGAGCGTTTCCAAGGAGTGGGTATGGAGCTTCACCACGCAGGAGATGTGTGGGAGTGTTCCAGATAGACACCAGGTGCTGGGCGCATGAGAACAGAAGGGCCTGTGCATCAGGGAAAGGTCCAGAAAGTGAGAAGTTCAGAGGGCTGGAAGACGGGCCCTGCATCGTTGTGGAGGAGAATTTGGAGATAGAGAGGCAGGCTGGAAAGAGGTCATGGGTACCTGTATGATAAGGTAAGGACTTTGGGTTATATTCAGTAAATAGAGAAGAACCCTTAGAAATTTTTAGGTGAGAATGCAGGTGTGGCTTGCTGGAACCCTGGGAAGATGGGCAGCAAGGGAAACAAGAGGTCCAGGCAGGGCCCATACACCTGCCAGCCATTAGACAGGCACAGGCTGCCACATGCCCTGCTCACACTGCCACTGTGGCTTGGCACGCTTTCTGTGGTCCTGTCTTCCTGGACACCACACGAAGAGGGCATTGTTGTAGATGACACTGAGACACCCTATGTGGAGACTTTCCTTCATCCCTACCCTGAGCAGACTAGAACTTTGCTTCCCTTGATTCTCTTCTGTCCTCTGGCACATTCTTTTCTCTCTTGGAACACTTAAAAAAAAAAGCACAAAAATATACCGCTGCACATATTTGTGTGTATTTATCTCTCCCTGTCTAAAGCAGCTCCTCGAAGGCAGGACCAGACCTTTGCCTCCTTAAATAGTTGGCACAGTGCCTGGCATTTAGCGAGCTCCCAATAAATGTATGATGAATGAATAAACTTTCTAAACAAAGGCAGTGACTACAGATATAGAAAGAAGAGTCCAAATTTGGGAGGTGTTTTTCTGAGTTATATCAAGGATTGGCAAGCTGTGGTCCCAGGGCCAAATCCAGTCTGCTATAGCTCCTTCTTTTGTAAATAAAGCTTTATTGGAACACAGCCAAGCCCATGCATTTATATGCTGTCTGTGATTGTTCTCACTCTGCTATGGCAGAGGTGAATCATTGTGACAAGACCGTTCGACCCATAAATCCCAAAATATTTGCTCTCTGGTTCTTTGCTGAGTAAGTTCGCCCACCCAAGATAGGCAAGCAGGATTTGTGGCTGAAGGTCACAGGTGGCAGAAAGCAGAGTCAGGAATTTTCCTTTGCATGTACCTCCCTACTGTTCCAAATCTAAAGCTTTGCTCTAGTGACAGCAGCGACCCTTGGGCTGCAGAAAGAAATACCTAAGAGTGCGGTGCAGGAGCCAATGGAGACCCTTGTAAGGGAGGCCATGGGTTGTACTGCAGGTATCTGCTTCTTGCTGGTGAGGCTGGTCATGCTGTTCTCTCTCCTAGTCATCCAGTTTGGTTTCGTCACCCTCTTTGTGGCCTCCTTTCCCTTGGCACCTGTGTTTGCCCTCCTCAACAATGTCATTGAAGTACGACTGGACGCAAAGAAGTTTGTTACGGAGCTGAGAAGGCCAGACGCTGTGAGAACCAAAGACATCGGTATGTGCCTGGCCTAGAGGCTACCACAGGCCCGTCTCCCCCTGCACTGCGGCTCCAGCCACCATCCTCATGCTGTCAGGAATCAGCTAAGCCATGTCTGTCCTCTTCACCCTTCCAGTCGCTCCTCTTCACATCTTTGGAGGCAGAGAGATCTTTGCAGGCCTCATTATTCACCCCGCTGATCCCTCAGACTTCTAGACAGGGGGACACCTATGCCTTTCCAGACAAGCCCACTCCTGGGGTCCCTGCAAACCTCCCCTGGTCACATGTCCCTGGTTAGCCTGGGCTTTAGTCTTGTCATCACCGGACCAAGGGTGGGAGTGAGTCAGATCCCCTTCTTTCTGTCTTTTAGGAATTTGGTTTGACATTCTCTCCGGAATCGGCAAGTTCTCAGTTATCATCAACGTAAGTGATTGCATTCAGGACCCCCTCCCCTCCCTCTGCGGGAGGCACTTTCAGAGGCGCTGAGGTCTTCAAAGCAGGAACCCAGCTTTTCCATTTGCAACTCTACCTAACAGACAGTCTCCTGGTTAATGGTAACTCGTAACTCACTATGCTGTTGCCAAAGCTGAGCAATTTTGTTTTTAATTTTACTAAGAGAAAGGCAATTATCCATTAGAATACATACCTTGGCCTTAAGAGTCAAAATCAGATCTTTCCTCAGAGCCAAGAAAAATGAGGAAAGAATTCTACATATCTATTCATCTCTTTCCTTTCTTTTTCTGCTCCTGAGTTAAACAATACTTGGAGTATTGCCCAGGCTGCAATTCCTAATTACTGTTCCTCTAAATTGTCAATTAATTATCCCCATGGACAGTGGCACTGTGTAGATTAAGAAAGGCCCTGGAAGGAGAGGGGTCCTACCTGTGTGACCTCCTTAACTGTCTTGCCAGGCATGTCCACACTGTAGAGGAAATCCTGCTGGGCTCCAGCCAATGTCCCCTTTGCTTTTGCATTGTAGATGGATGGTGGCCAGGCAGGGCCTCCTATTCCACCTCCCAAGGAAATGTAAGCCAGCTTGGAGTATGGCAAGAAAGCCACTATTCCCTTGGGAGAGGAACATTGATTCTGGCTCTAACCTGGTTCCTGCTAGGAACACAGAAAAAATGATAGGAGTGATGCAAAGAGAGGCAGAGAAAATCAGCCCACTGCATTTAGAATGTTTTGCTGTAAGAAGCACACGTCCTGAACCCCAGAAATAAAGTGTGAATTGAAGGACAGGACGGCAGTTGTGTCCACTGGAACAGAAGCCCTCAGTAGTAACTACTTTCCATCTACAGTGCAGACGGTCGTGAAATTTTACTACCCTCGTCTCTCCAAGACTTGTTTACTTCTCTGTAAAATGGGACATAAGTACCCACAAAATAGAATGGTTCTAGAAATCAGATAAGATAAAGAGGAGCCATAAACAGTGCTCAGTAAATTGTAGCTCTGATTATTCTAAGTGTGTTATTCATTCTCAAATATGGTCATGATCATCTGCACTCACATATATGTTGAGAAAACAATATCTAAACTACATTTTTAAAAGGACTTTAATTGTTGGTGCAGAATACAGTATAAACACCTGCCAAAAAGATTTAAGATTTTCTTTGCAGAAAGTACCCCCATGTTCAAACACGCAATCATTCATTTGTCATTTGGTTTGCTTCATAGACATTTATAGAGCACTTAGACATGCCAGATGCTACACTGGGTGTGTATGGATCTAGAAGGATCTATCCTTTTCCCTGTGTCTCACTTTTCCTAAGTAAACAGATACAAAACCAACATCTATTGCATTGTGTACCATAAAGTGTGGAGAGAGAACAGTCACATTAAGGGAACTGAGGAATCATACTCCTGGTTCTCTGTTGACTCTTAGGGCAGACATACCTGGCCATCCAGCTTCCTGGTCCACTGCACGAAGGAAGGATGATTTTCCCAGAATATCTTGCACTCAGTTTTGGCTTGACCAATGACAATGTTAATTCAAATATCTTAGAGGTTGATTAATGTTTCCAGCACCTGGTGGCCCAACCCGGTTTAGCATCCTTTGCTACAATGATTGTAATTCACTCTTGGAGCCACTGGCCAGTGGATTTACTTTCACTTATCAGAGTTGGAAAAGCCAACCTCAGCTGCATGAGCTCATGGACACAGCACCTGAGCATGCTGCATCTGTTGAGGAAGAACCGAAGTTCAGACAATCCCTTGGTCAGATGGACCCTGTGCCATCCAGACTGCATCCATCCTGACTACTACTCAGTTCTTGTGCTTCTGTCCCTTAGGCCTTTGTCATCGCTGTCACCTCCGACTTTATCCCCCGCCTTGTGTACCAGTATTCCTATAGCCATAATGGGACTCTGCACGGCTTTGTGAACCACACCCTCTCCTTTTTCAATGTCAGCCAGCTGAAGGAGGGAACACAACCAGAAAACTCACATTTCGATCAGGAGGTTCAGTTCTGCAGGTAAATTCATCTTGAGGAGGAGGGTCACAGAAGACCAGAAGCAACAGATTCAATGATGTACCTGAGATGACCTGGAATTAAATCATTTTCTTCTTTCTGTCTCCTGCTGCTCCCCACCAGTTATTTATAAATCAGTTTGAATCAGGAAACATTACTGAGTGCCTTTTGCTAGACACTATGGAGCAGACCAAGAACTATGTTGTCCTCATCAAGAATAGAGATAGCTGGTTGGTCAGTAATACATGGAATCATATGTGGTATGGGCAATGAGTGCTGTGGGTGTTCAGAGGCAAAGGAGATGACTAGGGGCTTGAAGAGAAAATATGGATAGGATGGAAAGGAAGTGTGTTCGGACGCTGGTCAAGATATGGTGGTTGGGATGGATTTGGGATATTAGATAAACACTTAGAAGCTATGCAATATGGTTAGTAATGAGGATGTTTGGAAGATAATAATGATGAGTAATATAGGAACTACAATATATGCAGAAACTGCTAAGGTAGTGTATAAGTCAAATTGCTGAATTTGGATAAGATAAAATTCAGAACAGGAAGTCTTAAAATCTGGCAGAAATTTTAATGAGATGCAATAGGAAAGTACTGGTCTTTGTAGTGTAATGAATGATGGGATAAACGGTAGATTTAGGAAGATTGGTGTAGCTTCAAAGAGGAAGATAGACTAGAGCTGAGAATTCAAGGAGAACAACTGAGCTGCTACCATATTTAGACATGAACTGTGCTGGGCATAAACCAGGGTGGTGGAAGTAATTAATAGAAATGGAGAAAATGAGCTATTTTATATATGCTATTCCATGAAACTGGTGAGAATAGACATGGAGAGAGGCTACCTTAAAGACATCTCAAAAATCTGGGATGAAGTCAGACATTGGGAAATTGTGGTTCCATTGACCAGGATGGGGAAAGTGCTGAGAATCTAATCTTATTGTACCTGTGAAGATTTCAGTCATGTATTCTTTAAAACAATGGTATGAAGTCCAAGGGGTGGGATCCTAATTCCTAAACACGCTAAGCTGAATTCTGGAGAGTTGACTGAAAGCCATCCCACAAGGCTCATTGGAGCCAAGAAACACAAAACTCTCTCCATTGTTCATCCAAGGAAGGCAAATAAACAGAAGAGGAGCAAGCAGAATGTCTTATTTAACCCTTTCATATCATGGTTACATGATAGTAACTTAAAAGGCCTTGATCAATGATCATGCTTCATATATTAAACAAAGCAAAACAAAACACCCCAGAAGAACTATAATAAAACCAAAATCCCAGGAAAAGACACTGTGGACTAATATCTAAGGCCACCCCCCAATCATGTTTCCTATAAAAGCCACTAGTGCAGAGATATTTTCTACAATGTTCGCATTGACCCAGTGTGTCTGTCTTGCTTCCCGCTTGGGGCACATTGGTACCCAAGGTCCACCATTTTAAAGCAGCTGCCTAGGTTCCTATTATTAGTCTGAGACCTCAAAGATAAAATGATTTGGTCTTTCCAACTCAGATGGATGGTTAAATTAAACTATTTTACCCATCTGTGATTTAAATAAAAGAATAGCTTGGTCTCAGAAGCAGTAACTTCATGTTTAGCTCTACTCAACCAAGAAAAGACAAAACACATTAGGGGCCAGACCTAAGAACGGATGAATATATATTCATCGATTTATATCATCCTTGGTGTTTCAGATTTTTTTCACATCTGGGACTAGAAGGAGGCTGGCTCTTGGACTGAAGTCCTGTTGCAGGCAGATTTGCTGCTGGACTCTGCACCTCCGCTGACTGGCATGCCAGACTGTCTGTCCATGGTGCTGGATTTTGTTCTGTAGCTCTGAAGGCCTAGGTGGACAGAACAGAGGATCTATGTCAGCTCTGGGCTTTTCCCAGTAGCATCCAGGTCATGAAGTCAATCGACAGATTTACACAAGATAAACAGGCACCAAAAGTGAGAACTACAAAATCGTTTTTTGTAACAAGTGATCACAGAAATTATCTCATTGAAGATCCTTATTCTAAAAAAAACAAAAACAAAAACAAAAAACTGAGGTAAAGAAAGCTGCACGGTTCTCTAAGATGATAGAAGTTTCCAGAAACAGATCCTGAAGCCATCTATCCACGAGCACAGGCCTCCACTCCCAAGTGCAATGTGGAGCAGCACCAGTGTGCTTCATGTGGGGAAGCAGGGCTAACACGGTTTCTTAAGTTGGTCTGGAAGCATGTATCTGCCATAGAGACCCGCACATCTGTGACCTTTCCCCAGACCATCAGATCTCCCAGTAGCCCTTATGAGTGTTTTCCAGATTCATCAATGGCCTAAACTGGCTTGAAGAAGAAGGAACTTTAATAACCCCCATATTGAAAGTTGAGGGAAAGACTAATTGTAGACAAGGCTTCATCTAATCTAGTAGGCCCAAACCCAGCTTCTATCTCCCAACTTTGAGTCTTATCCACTCTAGTGAGAAGTCAAGACGAATAGGCGCTACTCAGCCCAAACAACGAATGTCCAGGACACCAGGTAGTATTAGTACATGTGGAGTTTTCTTGGCCTTCAGGTCACTGGATTTGCAAGCATATGTGAATCTCTGATAACCTCTCTCCATTCTTTCCATGAAGGTAGATGCAAGTAGTTGGGATCATGGCTTGTCTCATACATTTAAAAAAAAAATTATCAGTGGGTACATGCATAGGAAGTGCACTTTAATTCTGTTTATTGCAGTGAAAATTTACCTGCAGAAAGTAAATCATCCTAAGATCAAATCAATGTAACCTAAGGGGCATTCATCATATTCTTGCCCACAATTGTAGTGAGGATGATAGGTTCATTATGCAAGTATTTGGGGGACCCTACCATAGGCTTGGCATCAGTTATTTAATATTTCAAAACAAGACATGCTGCTTCTCTGAATAAGTCTAGAAGCAGGTGAGTAGGTAGGTAAACAAACAATTAAAATATAGCTTTAATAATTTACAATGGGGTAAATGCAGGAAGCTAAGTGATCCCTGAGGAGGAGCCATTGACCTAATCTAGACTTAAGCATTTAAGCATTCAGGGGAAGTTTCAAGGGAGAGGGAACCTAAAGGATGAGGAACACAGGCATGGCCAGATCTTCTAACTCATATGACCAAATCAGTCTGGCTGGTGAAGAGTGGGGTGGGAGTGGTGGACAGTGAGCCCCAAAGGGGGAAAAGGGGCATCAAAGGAAGTCCTAGAACACTGTCTTACAGAGAGAGGGGCTGGAGTGAGGGGGAGAAAATGGAATCAGGTCGAGAAGAGCAAGGTGGTCACACTGAGGTGTACGGAGTGTCTCTTGGGGCCATGTGATCCCACACAGGGGCTTTAAGAGAACAACGATGAGATCAGATTTTTTCTGAGTCATTCTTTCTCTAATGACAGTGTTAAGGCTATTGGGTTACACAGAAAATAAAGAGATTCTTAAAGTGTAAGCATATGTTTAGAGAATGGGTCAGCACATGACCTAGATTTATAAAATACCAGATAGGTGTACTTTGAGGGCTATGTTTCCTAGATCAATAAGAATTGTTGATGGGAAATCTCTATCTTATGGGGTCCTACCCACTATTCGCAGATAGAGAAAGAGAAGGACTGCATAGAGAAATGCTGTGAAAACTCAGAGAAAACGCTGTAGAGTTTATAATTGCAAATGAAATTTGCCCTGGTTTCCTGGCAAATAGTATTGGGAACATGATGACCCTTCTTATTCTTAGCTTTCAATGACCTCTGGTGATAAATGTGGTCAAATAAAACTGAGGTCTCAGGCTTCAACCCAGCCACACCAGGGATAGAGGTATCTTAAAAATAGCAATAAAAGTTAGGACAAGTCTCTGGCAGCCCGTTTGAGATACTGAGATGCATTCTCAGCATTTTTGGAGTATCATTTGCCTCAGCAGGGCTGCTTCATAAACAGTCTTGTGACGTCAAGCTACAGGTGTGATTAGTGACCATTTGATAGGGCCACAGCATCCTGAGGATGGATGGCAGCTTGGCTCCTGGCTCAGCTAGAAGGGAGCAAAGAGCTCACTAGGGTATGGCATGGCTAGGGATCTGGTCCAGAACAGAACTCAAGGAGCCCACATGGGCATGATCAACCCAGCAGGCCTGTTTGGAGGTGTTGAACATCCAGAAACAGCATCCTCAGGTGGGTCCTGCCAGATTCGGCTGGGCCTAAGTACTTCCAGATTCCAAAGTCCTGCAAAAAATCTTTGAAGAGGTGAGTTCCCTTCCAGGCCATGGCTTCACATCTGCTCCATGCTGACACCAAAGGTAGAGTCAGCTTTTCCAGGTGTTGGTTTTCCTAATCTTTACCAACTGCTGGATTGGCATGGCTCTCATTAGTTCCTAATTGCCTGTACTGTTTTCCTTTGCTGAAATGGCAATTTCAGAAGGCAGTTTTAAGTGACTTAGATGGTATGAAAGTATTGTATGCAATCGTGATATTCATTTCCACTGGGGGTATTTTAAAAATGTCCTTATGTACCACTCTTTGGAATTGAGAGACATTTCCTAACCTAATCATTATATAACTAACACCTCATTAAAAAAAAAAAGCTAATACTAATGGTTGAAGACCAAACCCTCAGAATATGGCTTTGGCTCCTTCCTTGCCTACAGTGATTTTGTATTTTGATGAATTATGGTAGATGTCACAGTCATAGGTCACCTCGCAGAGAATGATGAGGTTGAGAATGGGGACATCTGAGCCAGGAGTCTCTCTTCCTTCTCTGAACCTCAGTTTCCTCATCTGTAACAGTGAGGGCTTTGGAATAATCTCCAAAGATATTCTTTTCTATTTATCTATGCCTGTAAAAATTTTAAACATCACAAGTAACGCCTCCAACTTCATCCTTAACCCCTGACCAAGCATTTTCCCAGCAGTAACCAGGGTGATGCATGAGTGTGACTCTTTCCTGAACATTTTTCTGTGCATCAGCACAATATGGACTTGCAGAACCTTGAAGGTATTGTTTAACAGGCTTGTTTTACAATATGAAATAGCTTTTGTTAATGGGAACCTTATTTTCTTGGTGATGTCTAAATTTCAATCAATATATATTTTTCACAAAGTTAGAACAATATTAATGTAATTTTAAAGCTAAAATAAAGTGAATGTTGACTTTTGTACCAATTTCACATACATGTAAGTCTGTCCCAATAGACACTATAATTTTGCTCTTAGAAGTCCAGTATAAAAATGTATCTGGGTCAAATTAATAGTGTCAATAGATCCTTTTTTAAAAATTATAAACTTATTTATAATAAACACATTCAGGTGGGGCTGGAGTGGTGGCTCAGTGGTTACGATGCTTGTCTGGCATGCATGAAGATGAGGGTTTGAACCCCAGCACCAAGTGCACAGTGAAGTATCGGAGCAATAAGGGCTACATGAAAAACTAAAATAAAATTGATTCTCTCTTGTTTTCTCTGTCTCATTGTCCCTCTCTCTTAAAAAAATCATGTATATATATATTATAACATATATATGCATATATATGTGTGTATTTGTATGTATATGTGATATATATGAGAAATCACTCTTTTACTAGCCCCCACCAGTCATTATCTCTCAGGAGAGTGTATCATGTCCACTTTGTATGGAAGCCTCCAAAAATCCCATTCAGAATTCATCCTGTTGTCTTGTTAAATTCTCAGCATTGCTTCCTTTGACATTCAGCGTCTATACACACGTGCACATGCATTCATTTAGTCATAGTGGGGCTGAGAGAACCCAAGTGTGCACCTTCTACGCACTTAGCACTGTGACACACGTTGTGTTGGTTCTGTGTTACGGATTAGGATGCTGAAGTTCAGAGATGTAAAATAACTTACTTAGGGGCTTTTTTTTTTTTTAAGAAAGAGAGGCAGAGAGAGAGAAGCAATTTTTATTTAGTTTTTCATGTGACTTTCATCGCTCTGATATTTGTTGTGAATGTGGTGCTGGGGTTTGGACCTGTGTACTGGTGCATGCCAGGCAAGCGCCGAGCCTCCGCTCCAGCCCACTTAGGGTCTTGTAGTTAGTGAGAAGCATAGTCACTCCAAGGTCATGCTTGCTTTGTTGACACTCTGGTTGTCTCATTTGTGGAAGTCGCTCTTTCCTGGAGGACTTGGGAAACCCTCAAACTCAATGTCAACACTTAAAGGAATTAAAGGAGGACTGATGGATGAGGGTGAGATCTAAGAATGTCCCCAAATTTGCATCCCTTAGGTTACATCCCTGCTTCTCCTTGGGGGGTCACAGCCAGCAGGAAACTGACCAGATATGGGGGTTCCCTCAGTACTGTGGCCACTCAGGCTCTTTGGGAGACCCAGGTTCTCTAGCCCAGGGAGGAAGTTCTGGTTTTGGAGGGCATTTGAGCTTATGGCAATGGACCAGAGAGAAGTTCTGCTTCCTGGGTCTCATGGCCCCCACCCAGCAGCCTGAGACTTGCCTATTTTGTGTCATTTACCAGGACATAGTCCCTGGCTCCTGCTGCTGCATCAGTACCTGACTAGCTTGCGTTCTCAGCCTCATGGGAAACTTAGAGTGTTTGGTAATGGAATGCTCAGAAATCCTCCTGTGAAGCCAGGAGGAACTGGGAATGGCTCTCTCCTCATTTAGCAGAAGTGCTTGTTATAAGTTACTTCCAATAAAAAGAGAAAGAATAGGTGCTGCAGTCTAGCATCCCAAATCTGAATTGCTCTCAGGTCTGAAACCATTTTGCTGCTGCCATGATATTACAAGTAGGAAATTTAGCAACATGAAACTTTGTTTCATGAACACAATTATTTAAAATAGTGTATAAATTACCTTCAGGCTATGTGTATGAGATGTGTATTAAACATAAGTGAATTCTGCATTGAAGCTTGAGTCCCATCCCAAGATCTCCTTATGTACATATAAATATTCCAAAATCTGGGAAATTCTGAAATCTGAAATACTTCTGGTCCCAAGCATTTCAAATAAGGGATTCTCTCTGTGTCTCTCTAACTGTCTCTCTCTCTATATATATATGTTTTTTATCTGATGTGCCAGGTACTATGCTGAATTCTTTGCATTGATAATTCATCTTCATAACAGCTCTGTGAGATAGAAAGTTTGGGTCATTTTATAAATGACAACATGTGTATCAGAGTATTGAGTAACGTGTAAGAGAACTGTATTAGTCAGTTTTGCACCACTGTGGCAAATATATCTGACATAATCCACTCATGAAGAGAAAAGGTTTCTTTTGGCTCACAATTTTGGAGATTCCAGGCCATGACTGATTGTCTCTGTTGCTACATGCTTGTGATGAGGAAGCACAGCATAGCAGGAGCATGTGACAGAGCAAAGCCACTCATTTCGTGACAAGGAAGCAAGAGAGAAGAAAGAGGGGGTTCCCTGATTCCCTTCAAGAAAACACTCTTAGTGACCTACAGACCTCCCATTAGGCCACACCTCTTAAAAGTTCCATCATCTCCCAAAAGTTCTCCACTAGGTACCAAACCTTTAACACTTGGGACTTTGGGGGACATTCAAGATCCAAACAAGAACAAGGCCACAGAAGCAAAGTGGTGGAAGTGGCATTCAGACCCTCATCTGCTGACTCGGAAGTACGCATTTTCCTCAACACTGAGCTCTGGGCTTAGAGACAAAACTAACAGCATAGGCCATTATCACAGCAATGGAAAAGATTAATTCCATCAGCCACCTATCTTTTGTGAATATGTCTATTCTTTTTTTTTTTTTTTTAGAGAGAGAAGGACAGAGAAAGAGAGAGATACAGAGACAGAATCAATTTTTATTGAGTTTTTCACATGCCTTTTGTTGTCTGACATTTAGTTGTGTATGTGGTGCTAGGGTTTGAAACTGTGTACTTGTGCATGCTAAGCAAGCGCTATAACCACCGAGCCACCGCTCCAGCCCCATATGTCTATTCTTAAAGCTAATTGTCTCTTTGTTTAATTTGTGTTTTCCAGTTACTCAGTGAAAACATTTGATAAGCCTGACTTCTTAGGATGGAATTTATAAAAAAAAATTGTGAAATCTAAACTTATATCAGCAAGTAAACAACTAATTATTTACCTGGTGGCAGAGGCTTACTGGAATCAGAGTTTTTCAAATGATGAATCATGATTCATTAGTGGATTATGAAATCATTTCAATGGATCACAATGTTTTTTTTGTTTGTTTGTTTGTTTGATTTTTGTGGTACTGGGGACTGAACCCAAGAGTGCTCTACCACTGAACTACATTCCCAGCCTTTTCTATTTTTTTATTTTGAGACAGAGTTTCACTAAGTTGCCCAGACTGGCTTTGAATTTGGCAATTCTCCTGCCTCAACTACCTCAGCTTCCTGAGTTGCTGGAATTATAGGCATGCATGACCATCTAGGCTTCAAATAGCAATACAAAGACCACAAGGGGATAGGATAGGATAGAATAAAATAAAACAGAATAGAAGAGATCAGTGCATTGCATAAGCAAGGATACGTATATTTTGTGTACTTTCCGTTTCAGTAATATATATGTATGTGTGCATCAGTGTAAAATATATTGCTTACAGTAAGTCATGGTTGTTAAGAAGCTAGCTTTGGAAAGAACAGTGTGAGCAGATGCAAAATTCATCAAATTGCTCACTGCTCTTTCCTGTTCTGTGGCTTTCCCTGTAGCACATAACAGAGCCAGGCTTAGCTTATCTGAACAGAGGTATTTTCAAGTACAGTTGTCTGGATAGATTCTCCGTTTATCTTCCCCCGGATCCTGAGTTAGATGGATGTGCCAATTACATTCAAAACATGCCTTGGACACACAGGGAGGCCAAAGTGACATTTCTAGAAGTTGTGGTAAGTTAGTAGCGGAGGTGGAACCAGAATTAGATTATTTATGGATTCTTTTCAGACTGGATAAAAGAGGAGTGAGCAGTGACTCTCATACCAAGGTCAGTGAGCAGCTGTTTCTTCATCGATGGAACTAGAGAAGAAGAGAAAGGAACTTTCATAGTAGCAGGAGGGATTGGACTAAAGCTGGGGAGGGCTTGTCCTGCGTGTGCGTGAGTGTGTGTGTGCGTGTGTGGTGTGTATGCATGGCCCTCACCTCCTCCCCTGAAGGTTTCAAGAAGAGTATGATCAATTACCTTCTGCATGGGGCCCTTTCTGTGGGCAGCAGAGGGATGAATGGATCTGAGTATTTTCCCACCCAAATGTCCTTCTGCATTTCTCTTGCACTCACTCTTTCCCCTTAGCGAGGATAAGCTGGAGCTGGCTGTGTTTCTGTCCTCAGCCATGGATGGATATGATGAATCCCGTGGTGCTCTGCCGGGCTCTGCTTTTCACCCGGATGTCAAACCAAGCTTGCAACAGCTGTGATCAGCTGTTGGAAGAGGGGAGCTGCGTGGGGACAGGGAAGCTGCTGGCCTCTTGCCAAACCCTGGTTGAAAGCTGAGTGTCCACCGTCCAGTTTGTCTCTGTTGCTGACCATTGCTGTCCCTTTTTCTATCTCTGTGTGTGCATCTCTTTCCTCTTCCTTTTTTTTCCCTCTGCTTCTCTCGTCTCTCCTTGGACCGTCAGAAGCCATCATACTTTTATGTGCATCTTTTGGAGCAGCGGGTTCCTTCAGAGCAGGGGAAGGGACCAAAGAGCCCCCATTTTTAAATCTCTCTCTCAAGTGCAGCTGTTGGCGAGATACTCTAAGATAACAGGAGAAAAGCCTGAATTTGTCCAGATGTGCATTCTTACCTTGCCTCCATCTCTTACTGCCCATGAGGCCCTGGCCAAGTACTTGAACTTCTCTGATCTTCAGGTTCCTCCTGTGTTATGCAGAGATAGCAATGCCTGCCTAAGGGTGGTGTTGTGAAGACTGAATGATTGATGCAGCTTCCAGAGGAGCCCTTTGCTCAGGGACCGTCACATGCTTCCTGTTCAGCGTGTGATGGTTTTCCTTCCCAGCCTGGGTCCCTACCCTGCCTTCCTTAGCACACACACTACTTGGTGGCCTGATGCCACCCCAGTCTTCCTCCGGGACAGGGCTTGTTTTGAGACTGAGAAAATGAACTAGTTTTAACACAAATCATCAAGAATGGGGGTGAAAATGCAAGGGTTTGAGAAGGGGGCCTGAGCTCACCCTGAGCATTGAGATCTTTTTATTTTTTTAGATCGTGTGGACAGATCGTGAAGATAGCTAATAAAACAGAATTACTGACCAACTTTGATTATTGGCCTTTTCACCCCCAAATTGACCCACCCTTTGACTTGGTCTCATCAGTCTTCCTTTTGGTTCAACATTATAGCAGGAAGCAAGGCCAGCCCCTCTGACAACTGGAATCCCATGGCAGCTGGCTGGGGAAGCCCAGGATTACCTGCTGTGCTGCTGCTTCCGGGAGCCTCAGGCTGCTGCAGAGCACTGGAGGGGGCATCTGGGGTCTCCCTGTGCTCTCACAGCCCACAGGACGGTGGGGAGCCGAAGTGGCCCCACCGGCCTGGGTTACTCTCATGATTCCTAGGATCCTCTGGGAATCAAATCCTGATACCAGAGTAAGCTTTGGGGAATGTTAGGGAAAGACAGGGGAAAAAAAAAAAACATTTCTAGGCTGACATTGGGCTCTTTTTTGAACTTTGATTCTTTTATTCCGTGTATATTTATTGATTGGGTCATGGATTTCCCCCTCTGTCCCATGTTTCCCAAATCTAACAGCTAAGGGCTTGTCTGCTATTCAAATCCTTGGGGTTTTACTCCTTTTCCTTTGTCTCCTCCCAGTCTTTTTTTTTTTTTCTTTAAAGAGAGAGGAACAGTGAGAAAGAAAGAAAGAATCAATTTTATTTAGTTTTTCATATGGCTCTGACACTTTGTTGTGTATGTGGTGCTGGGGTTTGAACCAGCATACTCCCGCATTCCAGACAAGTGCCATAGCCACCGCTCCAGTCCCCAATAGTCTCTCTCTCTCTCTTTTTTTTTTTTTAAGAGAGAGGGACAGTGAGAGAGAGAGAGAGAAAGACAGAATCAATTTTATTTAGTTTTTCATGGACTTTCATTGCTTGGACACTTTGTTGTATACGCGGTGCTGTGATTTGAACTCACATCCTTGCACATGCAAGGCAAGTGCCGGAACCGCTGAGCCACCGCTCCAACTGTCTCCTCCCTGTCTTAACCCCACCTTTCTCTTTGGACAGATTCAAGGATTACCGAGAGCCACCTTGGGCCCCGAACCCATATGAGTTTTCTAAACAGTACTGGTCTGTTCTGTCTGCCCGTCTGGCTTTTGTCATCATCTTCCAGGTAAGTTGTTCAGGTGAGGTATAGCACTTAGGATCCAGGAGGCAGGGATAAGGACAGTCATAACTACTTGCCTGCCCCTCACTCCAAGTTTTCATAGTTTTGTCTCTTGATTTCACATGGGCTGATTTCTGGATTTTGCTCAGATAATCAAAATCCAAGGATGCCCAAGTCCCTTTCATAAAGTGGTGTTGTGTTTGCATAAAACCAATACTTGTCCTCCCCTATATTTTAAATCATCTTTAGATAAGATAATGGACATTCTATGTAAACAGGTGCTATACTGTATTGCTTAGGGAATAATGACAAAGGAAAAAAATCTCTACGTATTCTAATATTTTTGATCCATGGTTGGATCAAAAGAGTCCATGGATTTGGAGTAGTGACTGTACTCTGTGACAAGGGAGCTTCACATGTGGCAGGCAGAGTGAATGTTCCCGCCCCCTGAGTGAAGAGGAGGACTCCCAAGAGGGCTTCTTTTAATGGATGGACCTTGCAGAAAGAGAATAAAATACAGAGTAAGGTTACCGGACAGATGTGGAGTAAGTTGCAGGATAGAGATAATGTCCCATTTAAACCTAAGACGAAGAAAGGGAAGTAGGAAGAGCAACTGAAACCAGAGTCTCAACCCTTGTGCAGACAAACAACCCACCTCATCTCTCTGCAGCCCCAGAATGGGCTCAAGTTCTGAGCCTTTCTTCTTGTGTCCCTGGGGCCCTCTTTTGTTAGTGCTGTTTAGCCACTGAGACATCTGGTGGGAAGGGCCCCCTGAGCCATCTAGCCATCCCTGAATGAATAGCAAACTGAGCCCAGTGATTCCTATCTTTGACAACAGCCACAGCTCCAATTGCGTCACTGAGATTCTCTAAGCACAGGGGTACTGAGCCCCCAATTCCCACTAGGGGTACTGCAGGTCTTCAAGTGGGGCCAGTGCACAAGACCAGATCCTTTTCTCTTGGACTCCCTCAGGCTTTTGTATTCCCTGAAGGCAGCTCTCTGGAGGGCTCTAAAGTATCCTGCCCCCCAGACCCCAGCCCAGGAAGCAGAGAAGCCCATCGGCTAGTCTTTCACCTAAAGAAGACAGCCATTCTTTCTCTGTAGAGATGGAGTGATACATTTGAAAACTCTCTCAGACACCCCCCTGCTGCCCCACCTTCGGAGTCTCCTCTCTTTCCTGTATGTCACATGTCACAGGTCGCTCACACCATAAGAGAGTAGAGAAAAGTGTATGACTTGATGAGACAGCTCTCCAGCACCTAAGGTTCCAGGGACCCTCTGAAAGCAGAGAATTGGTCCCTAAAGTCTTCCCCTGAGTCCCTAGGAGCAGTCCTTCCAAGGACTCAGTCACTGCCTTGGGATCTAGAAAAGGAGAAGATAATAAATGCATAAACGGCAGCCAGAGGAAAATATCACAACTGGAGAAGGGTGTTGGATAAAGGTGTGTGAATGGCGGCTTGGAGAAATGATTAAGAATCAGACTATACAAGTCTCTGGCCCTTATCAGACCATGCCAGGCATTGTTGCCATATATTCATTCACTCAAACTGAAAATGCTTCCTGGAAAAGATAGTCCTTCCTTACCTGTGTACCCAAGGGAAGGGATGTGGGTCAGCAACCGGAAGGAGGAAGCCCTATGCTAGTGTGCACAGTAGCTTAGAACCGATCCAGGAGAGCTGCATACAGGAAGCCTGGTACTAGATGGCAGCTCTGAACTGAGAGCAGAGTGTGGTGAATGTGAGCAGTGGGTGGGGTTGAGACCGGAAGTCAAGGCAGATCCAAAGGGCCCATCTCTGGTAGAGAGTAGAGGAAGCTAGCTGGAGGGAAGAGAGAGTAACTGTCATGGTCATGGTCCTGGAGAGGCCACTGGGCTCTGTGGCCACTTCCCAGGAGGCTCTGGAGCAGAAAGACCTGGAGGCTTTGAAACAAGGAACAAGAACAGGACATGTGAGGGTACTCTGAGGATGGAGACACTCCAAGTCCTGCTGGAGGGAAGGAACAGTAACTACTGTTTATCAACTGCCTCGCCAGTGCCGGGCACCATTGGTGATGTCTGACTCGCCAGCCCTCTCCACGCAGCCCCTCTCTCCCTTGCTTTTGGCAGAACCTCGTGATGTTGCTGAGTGTTCTTGTGGACTGGATGATCCCAGATATCCCCACGGACATCAGTGACCAGATCAAGAAAGAAAAGAGCTTGCTGGTGGACTTCTTTTTGAAAGAGGAGCATGAGAAGCTCAAGCTCTCTGATGAGCCAGCCCAGAGGAGCCAGGAAGGCGGGGATCGGAGCAGGAGGAGCCGGGCTGCCAGCTCCACACCCTCCCACCGAAGCCAGCCGGGCAGCATAGCATCCTCAGGTTCCCAGCACACCAACGTGTGAGCTGTGCATCCCACCCCACCGCAGGGGAGGGTGCTGCAGCGGTGAGGCGCACGCGCACAGGAGCACCCTTGTGCGGCCATAGGGGGTCTTCTGCATCTGTCTGACCTGACCTGACTGAGGGCGTCTCAAAGGAGTATGTGTGAAAGGCAGAGAGGAAAATTCAGAGTGAGAAAATGAGTGCTGGAAGGCAGAGATAAGATGCTGCTTCTCAGAATCCTCCGGCTTAAGTTTCTTGTAGATTTTCTTTTGAGCTGTATCCTTTTGGGGGATTGTTACCCCATTGGGGTCTCTCCACCCCAGAGCTCCCAGGCACCATGAGCCTTCCCTTGTTCGCTGGAGCTCCCTCTTGTACTTCACCATCATTTCAGATGACCGCAGGCTGTGAGAGAAGTGCAGTCAGGGCCCTGTCCTAGGCCCCCTGGTACATGATCACTATCCCCTTCCTACCACTGAAGAAACCCCTCTGAGCCGCTGGCAGCTGGAGCGCTCACAGGCTGGGGTGGTGGATGCAAATTAAACTACAGAGCTGAGCACTGTGGCCCCTGGACCCGAGGAGGGTGGTGAATGAAAGTTCGGCCTGAGCTAGTTTCCAGTTCACGTCACAGGGAGGCCTGGAGTTCAGAGCAACGGTCATTTTATGCAAGTTCAGATTTAAAATAATAAAATAAATGGAAACATTGTTTTTAAAGATGCATCTTGTCTTCGGTGTCTTCTCTCTCTCTTCTTTCCTTCCTCCCTCCTTTCTTTCTTTTCTCTCTTTTCCTTTCTCTCTCTCCTCTCTCTCACCTTCTCTCTCTACTTCCCTCCCTTCCTTTGTATGAATATTTATTGAGCCCCTACAATGTGCCAAGCATTATTCTTAGACTCAAGATACAGCATTTTACAAAAGAGAGAAAAGCCCTGCCTCATAGGGCTGACATTCTGGAGAGAGACAATAAGCCAGCATTGTATAGTGTTTTCAAAGTAATAAGTGCAATGGGGACATATTAGGTAGGAAATGGGGTGTAGGAGGTCAGGAGTTCCGCCATCTTGTATATGTCCAAGCCCAACCTGGTCCCAGCCTGGTGAAGAGGTTACATCTTGCAGTGCTAACAGTAAGTTGGTAGCAGCTTCCCAGGGCTCTATGTTGAGATTTCCATGCATAATTGGAAATAAAGGCCAAACATCGGCTACCATTACCACATCATTGCCTCTCATGTATCACAGCCCCTTCTGCTGTCCAGAAACAGCTTCATGGCCACTTCATCCACACCCACTCCAGTTTCTCACAGGTCAGCCTGAGCAGAGAGAGTCCAACTTGGTGCCATAATGGAAGCTGCAAGGGGGGGGGCGCATTGCAGAGGAGACAATCGCTGTTCCGACGTTTCAGCTACCTGGAAGGGGAGGGCCTCTGGTGTGGCTGGCCATCGGTGCTGTCTCCTGTAGTCTCTAGTTTCTTCCTCAGCACCTTCAGGGTTGCGCTGACCACCAATCCCTTACTATGGAAAGTGGCCCCTTGTGGGGGTGACAGGGCATAGATAGAACTCTTAGAGTAGTAGGCAGTCATGTCCCAGACCAAACACATACAGATAATTGTACAATCAACCAGAAGGACATCGCACCTTGGTGTTCACACCCACCCCTGGAGACTAGATTTGAACAGTAGCATAATAATATTACATCATCTTACAACGGCCTTCATTCATTTGAAGAGAACAAGGTGGGTCACGGGAGGAATTCCCTGCAGGGAGAATCCAGGCCCATAGCAGGAGGATGTCCCCAGGGACTCCTATTAGCATGGGTGGTGTTGACACTTCTTGGAGGGAGTGACGGGCTGGGCCAGAGTCAAGGGCTGCCTCCCTCACCAAAATGCCCACTTGGGACCAAGTGAGCCCCGCCCATGCCCACTGGCTGCCCATGTTGTTCAGGGTTCCTCATTTTTTTCTTTTTTTTTTAAATTAAGGGAAACATTTTATATATAAGTATATATAAAATATCATATATATGTATTATCTGTAAATATATAGATATATTTAAAACTTGTACAGTAGGAAAGATTCAGATAGCCCAAAAAGCAATGAAGAAAAAAAAAATCGACAAATGACTTTGACAATTGTCATCTTCTATACTTTTATTCCCTCTCATCACATCTGTTTTAGTGACAGTCATGCTACAGGTATGCTGTCTTGTGACCTCTTCTTCGTGTATCTCACCAATCTTTATATCCCAGTAAACATGGATTCAATCATTCATTCAAAAGTATGCACTGAGTACCTATTATGTGTCAGGCTTGGTCTTAAGCACTTAGGGGTATACCAGCCCACAAAAGAAAATTCCTACCCTCATGGAGCTCAAGCCCTGTGTGGACCAGAGCAATAGAAAAACAGAAGAGTAAGTGTTACAGCCAAATGAAAACACAGAGCAAGGGAAGGGGGGGGGAACCAGAAGTGGGAGTAGGGGCTCAATTTCATTTCCATTGTATAGATGGGCTATTGCCTTGTTCTTATTCCCCCTAATCAGTGTGGTGTAGAAGCTTTTGGTGGACAAAGGTCAAACCCTTAGGAGCAGGTCAAACAGACCCACCTGGGGAGGTCTAAAGGAAAGGAAGAAGAGAGATCTAATCTGACCAGGAACAGGTGTCTGCTCTGAAAAGACTCAACTTTCTTCCAATCTCTCCTTGCAAGTGAATTAGGAATTTTATGATTTATCCCCACCCCCGGGCCCAGATGATGTCAGGAGCATTCATGTGACTAGCAAGACCCCCGGGGATCCCTGCTGTACCCCAGCAGTGGCAGGAGGTCAGGCTAAAGTACAAAACACAACTTTCCAAAGAACTTGCTAACTTGGGTAGAGAGATGGTAGGCACAGTTTTAATTAAAAACAAAATAAATAATCAAAATCTATTCCCTGAGCACTTGAATAATAAAAATGCTTTATTCTACTGCAATATGTAACATGCATGAAAATATGAAACACTGAAGAAAGAAAAAGAAAATGTTCATTGTCCTATTCCCATTTCCCAGAAATAATATTAGTTAATATCTTGCTTTAAGTTTATGTTCCCATAGTGTATAGGAAGCCACCTACACTGATTTAAAATAATATTTATTTATTTTAGAGAGAAGGACAATGAGAGAGAGAGAGAGAGAGAGAGAGAATCAACTTTTATTGAGTTTTTCACATGGCTTTCATTGCTCTGACACTTAGTTGTATACGTGGTGCTGGAGTTTGAACCCGTGTACTTGAGCATGCCGGGCAAGCGCCATAACTGCCTAGCCACCGCTCCACCCCTATTTATTTTGTTTAATTTAAAAAGTGGAGTGTACTGGTGATTCACACCTGTGATCCCAATGACTTGGGAGTCTGAGAGGCAGGAGGATCACAAATTCAAGGACAGCCTCACCAATTTAGCAAGACTGTGTCTCAAAATAAAAAGTAATTAGGATTGCGAATGTGGCTCAGTGGTTAAGCACCCCTGGGCTCAATCCCCAGTACCAAAAAATAAAAACAATAAAAATAAATAAAGGAAGAAAGGAAAGAGAGAAAGGAAAAAAAATGACACATGTTCATCGAAGATTTAGAAAATACAAAAAAAAAGTAAAGTATAAATAGAAAATTTAAATCACCCACGTTTTCACCTCCAAGACGGAATTTGCAACCAGCCTTTTTATATTTCCACATAACAGTTGAGATTACTCTGCACACATGAACTTTTAGGCTTAGTTAGAAAAGTACCCACAAACCCTAGTCACGGTTTTAGTGCAGAAGAGCTTAGTGAGTAAAGGTACCCACCCCTGAGTGGTTCACAGTCTTTCGTTATGAACAACAGAAATAAATGGAATCAACTTGATGGTTGATTGAAACAAATAAGCTTCATGACTATATTCTGTATGCGCCCTTTGTGGGGGGCGTGGAGAAGAAGGGTAAAAAACACAAAGTGAGACTTTCCTTTGTTCTCTGCCTCCTCACAGCCCTGCCAAATTGCTATTTGCTCTAATCCTGCTTGTGAATGTGGAATTCCACTATTTTCAATAAGGCTTTGAAAGATGCAGAAAATTGTCACTAAATTCCTGCTTGGGAAAATGGCCATAATTTCACTACATCTATTTCTCCTTTCCTGGGAGATAAATGGAAGTCTTATGTTTGGCTAATCCTCCCAGCATCATCTTCTAACCTCTTAATAGCATTATCCATTGTTTTAAAAAACAACAACATGAAACCAAATGTCCCAGTTCATAAACTGGTCATTGATTCCACTGGGCTGTGGAGGGCATTTCAGGGGGCAAGAGAACAAGATGGGGAACCAAAGACCGCTCTTTGCCCTATGGCGTCTTTGAAATGTATTGCCAAGCAATGTTTGCGATTAAGAATGAATTTTAAAAATCCTTTGATATTTTCATATTGTCAAATCCATCCCTTAGTTGACCAGAAAACACCTTCAAGGTAAAGAATAAAATATTTAGATGGAGTTTAAGATGCTACCAAAGTCCTTTTGGGACTTAGGGTCTCATTTTCCTGGCCAGTGATGGTCACAACTGAGTCCTTCTCAAAACTACCTGTAGTGGAAGAGTGCTTCCGGGGCCAAGGTCATGACCCTGCTCTGGGGCAGCCCACACCCAGTGACTCAGCACTGCAGGGGTAGAGGCCAGCCTGCCTCCAACTGGACTCAAACCCGACTCACTCCTAAAGGCTTCCCCAGCTCCAGAGCTCCCTGTGGGCGTCGCCGAGGGTCCTGCTGCAACTTCTGCTACCTCCATTCCTGCCCAGGTATGCTTTCCCCCCTCTGCCCAGGTGCTGGAGCAGTTGTCCAAGAAACCTCCTGCCAGGAAGGTGTGGGGTCTCACCTGAGGGGCTGCCTTCCAGAGAGCCTGACCTAAGACACAGGGTATGGGAGTGGTTCATTCTCTAAGCATATGCATTTCTGAAACTGCTTTCATGTTGGAATGATGATTTGTCTGGATTTACCATTCTCAGGTCATCATCTTTTCTTTCAAAACATTGTGGCTATGGCAATTAATCCATGCTCTTCCAGGGCTTCTGAGGAAGAACCCTGGAGTAAGCCTGATTGATATTCTTTTGTAAGGTTTTTTTTTTTTCCTCTCCTCCTACTGCTGTTAGCAGGATTTTAAAATTTATTCTTATAATTCAGAAATTTCACCAGGATGTGTCTCCATGTGAGTTTCTTTAATGTGCCTAAAATGTGAAGATCACATTTAGTCTGAACATTCACTTCTTTTTCATCTCTGAAGAGTGTTCTTTCTGTGCAGGGATGGATTCCAGTATACACATTCCAACTGATTGGGTTGCTGCAGGAAAACACTGACGTTCTAGGTTGACTGTCCAGTTTTTAACCTTCATGCCCACCATCTTCTTACTCTACATTTCATGTCCTTGTCCCATTCCCTTATACTTTAGGAATATGCTCTTCCCAGAGTATGTTACTCTTTCCTCCGTCCATTTCCCCTATATCAATTCATTTTTAATTTCTGACATATTATCCAAGCAGCATCAAAGACTTCCTTATCTGAAACCCTCATGGATAACTGGGAAGAGGAGTAATGACTTCCCCAAAGTACCTGTGGCCCTACACTCCTGCACTCTTGTCCCAGTGATGCCCTGACTTTTACCTACAGTGTATATTTTTCAAGACTCTTTCCTTTGTTGGTAAACCAAGGGATTAGATGGGTGAGTACTAACAGTCACATCTGCTCTGAGGCGTGAAGCCCAGGTTCCCTACAACATGGCAATAATGAAGAGAATGGATCATTGTGGATAACTCACTCTTATCTTCCACCTAACCATTCCACTCATCTTTTACGACACAGACCTTGGTCACCCATGTCTCAGCTACCCTATCCCAAATTAGACAAGGTAAGGATTGCCCTCAGTTTCCGCTCTTGCCCCAACCCGTGGCTCTATCTGATCTGCTCAACTTCGGCAGAGGGCGCCAGAGAGCAGATCGCACCCTTAGGCTTAGCCACACACATTTCTCCAGGACAGATGTTTCCTCAGAAAGCAGCCCTGCTTGCACATCTGGCCCTCCTGCCCACCTTCCTCCTAACTGTCCTCCCCGGTAGTAGTGAATGTCAGTGTCCCCAGGGACAGATTCCTTCAGAAACAGGCTAGAAGACACAATGGAACTCACTCACTCTTCTGACCTCCCCATGACTTAATGCAGCTTTATCTCCGGGAAGAAGTTACAAGGCAGAATCCAGATGGGAATTTTAAAACACAGCTCTACGGATTAGTTTAGGAACCTTGTGCTTGACTGCCCCAACTTTCTCTCACTTCCTGTCAGCCTGACAGGGAAGAGCTTTGGACTGAGGCTTCCAAGCCAGGATGTCTTCCTCAATTAGAGAAATGAAGGAAGCCACATCATAACCTGCTCCTAGTTTGCTCCCAGGATGACTGGGCTCTGGTTGGCCTGCACCGAATTCTACAGAGACCGTATGTCAGCTTCTGTCAGAAACCACATTTGCTTGGTTTCAGTGAGGCTGCTGGTTGAGAAACAGATGAGACCCCTAAAATAGGCCTCTTCGTCCTTTTCCGCAGGCCTCCTTCCTACTACATTCAAGAACTTTCCTCAGCCCAGCCCTGCCATCTTCAACTGGGATTTCTAAACTGCCAGCTGCAGACTTCACGATATGCACCTGTCTCTTGATTCTTTTTTCCCTGTCTCAATTTATTGCCTGTTATCTTTTCAAAAGGTAGGGTTTTTGTTTTTTCTTTCATCTGCCTTCTCAATGGCCCCTGTTTCCTTCCAGAAACCTTTGCTAAGTGCCTCTCCAAGTCCACGGACAGCCCCTGGAGAGCACCTTTCCATACGCATTCCATCAAAAGCAGGTTGTATCATTAACGTGAGCAATCCTGGCTTTGCAGGTATAGAAATGTTTATAATTTTTTGAAACTTCTCTAAGCAAAAGCACCCAAAATCATGAAATTCAATTAGGTACAAAGCTGCATATTTTTAGAACAAAAATAGAAATCACAACAAAATGTAAATTTTATACTAATACCATAGACATAACAAACTCTGACAAATCACTTCACTCAAAAACACATCATCAGGGGTTGGGGATTTAGCTCAATGACGGAGCATTTGCCTAGCACACCAAAGGCCCTGAGTTCAGTCCTCAGCCCTAAAAAAAGCAAAAACAAAAACACGTCATTATAATATTCTAATATTTTCTCCTTCACATGTTTGGATGTGTTTTGGTTGCTTTTTTTTTTTTT